>WAAD01021890.1:191291-210485 GCA_013389945.1 Fregata magnificens | reverse complement strand
CTGAAGTGAGAAGGGATTGAAGCTATGTTTACTGAGTCTTTGTGATAGTCCTCAAAGACGAAAAAAAAGCCCTGTCCAACAATAAGTTAATTTTGAAAGCACTGTGTTTAATTGTAGCTGCTCTGTTCTTCTTAAAGCATTTCTGGAACTGCATATGAACTGTAGTTGAACTTGGTTACCTAAAGCCAAGTTCCTAAAAGATAGCTAAACAAATGGGCAAGTTGTTGAAAAGTTGTTTATGAAAATTCCAGTGTCTGAATCCAGTGTGAGACAGAAATTTATGTATTATTTTAAAATAACTGACAGTCATTTTCTACAGAAGGTTTCGACAGATGAATATTGCATCATAACATTATTTATTTCAAGTTAGTTGTCCAAACAAAGCAATGCTAGATGTTGCAGATCCATCAATACTTACCATCTTGCTGCTGTGCTCAGTGATAAAATATATGGATGGTAAAGTGTTGATGTTATTTTTCAGCCACTCCCCAGAATATTCCATGAATGGGAAAAAAGGAATAAATCTAGGAAGACCAGAACTGTGAAACTCAGTAATAAAGGAATAGTTAAAAAAAAAAAAAAAATGCTTGTGATGTGTTATCTCAGAAATAAATAGTTCACAAAAATTATCTACTAAACTCTCCAGAAGAGAGCCAGCAGAGCAAGTGATGTAGTCCCCCAAAGACTGTGTAATGAACACCTTCCAGGAATAAAAGGGGATGGCTTTACAAGCAAAATCTAAAGAAAAAACACATCCCCGTTCTCCATTTTACACCCAAAATCACAGCTGAAATATAGTCAGTTCAGTTAAGTGATGGACATCTGTTCATAGATAGAAGCTACTAATTTAAGTTTCCAATTGCCAGAATGCTGTGTATAGCACGAGCTAGAAATACTGAAATATAGTCCAAATATTTCTTATTAATGTGCTGACTACAGGAGAACTAAGCCCAGTGGAAATCAAATAGTGAGCTCCTCTGTCTCTCATCTGTGATATAGTCTGCAAGTAGGAGTGAATGACATCGTTTGTTAAAAAAACTTACCTGATTTTCCCTATGGAAATGCTGATCCACCTCATCAGGATGGTGCAGAGCAGCTGATGCCTTAATGAGAACTGCTCAGGCGTGTGTGACACTTAGAGCTTGGATCACCAGATACGTGATTTGTGGAGCCTACTGAAAAAAGAAGAAAAGAGCAGGATAGCATTACACTCGTTTATGTGCATTTCTTATTTCTTCAATTTAACCTGATGGTGACAGGACATGTAGTCTTACCAAATATCTGTAGTATCTGTTTAACCTTATATGTTAGTTTTCCTCTGCCACACAGAAGCAAGTTGCTTTCTGTTCACAGAGAAATCAATAGTGCAGAGTCTGACTGTATAATTAATGAAATTTCTTGGGTTTGGAAAATATTGTTCAGTAAATTTATTCCTTGGCTACTTCTCTACTTCACCCCTCCTCCGTCATTCCAGGGGCTCTGCCTCAAAATGTAACTCAGAGAGTAAACTCTTTACTGCCTGCAACTCTCCACAGATAAATAACATCACAAGGCTAGCGATACTGTTATCATTCCTTCAACAACTGAACTCTACTTTTATACCAGGGAAAAGAATTAGTATGGCTATGAGTAGAAGAATCGTCTAGTGTTCTGCTAGCTGAGAAAATATTTATTAGGTATACAAAAAAAAAAAAAGCAACTACTTTATCATTGGTTATATAAATCTCAATACAGTGTCATAAAATTAGATGAAATTGAATGATGTGCTACCAGAAAAACTTGAGAACAACTGTTGTGTTGCCAGAACACTTATTTCCAGGTTATTGCTTCTGATCCTATTAGGTTTAAGATAATTCACTTTTTTTTGTGATTTTATTTAATGTGTTTTGAACAAAGGTTTTCCTTCTCATTTGGATTCAGTGAGAGTGAAAGGCTTTTAGAGCTTTGTAAAGTTTTAAACAAGTTACAAATGAGGAGTGATTGATTTAGTATAGACTAGAAATCTTCTTCTTCTGCATCCCAAGTAGGAATCATATCAGAGTATTTCCTCTGTCTAGTTGGGGTGAAAAAAAAAGTTTTTTATCCTGCCTAACAGTTTTACTTCCAGCCCTCATCAGACTAATAACATTGCAACCAGCAGTGAAAAAAGAACTTTCTTGAGCTTCAAAAGAAGTTTCAATTTGTGTATTGTATAAAGGCTTGAGTCAGTATTTTGTCCTACTCAACTTCATGTTTGTACATAGGCAATAGTATCTAGTAGCAGTTTACTTCGTCAGTGTCCAGTACTGTTAAACACAGTACTTCAGCTTCACGGCTGGTCTAAGTAATCACAGATCCATTGATTCAAGTGAGTTTTGACTTGCTTGTACCAGTGAATAGGTTATTTCTTTAATATGAGATCATATTACCAAAAGCTTGCCAAGAACTTAATACCATGCTGGAGTTAGATTTGTAGAAGCTTACTACATCTTGTGACCTCAATTTACTTAAACTTACATGTTTTCTACTCTGGTAAGACATAAATAAACCAGCACTGGAACACTACACAAGCTGCAGAGAGCACAGTGCAACTCAGGACACTTCCATGGCTGCCCCTTTACAAAGGATAAGCACCTTGTCCCTCCATAAGCCAAGATAGTTTTGGCAAAGGTCCACAGCTCGTTGTGTTGTGATGGAAAGAAACACTTGGAAGCAACCAGTCCGCTGTCCAGGATGTTAAATATTTTTTCAATAAAGCAAGACTGCATTTAAGAAAGGTGGAAGGGCTAACTTTTAAGCCTCACCAGGGAAAAAAGTGGTAAGGCTTGCCATGCTGGCTAACACAGAATTTAGCAAATATGAAGGGCAGAATACTTAAATCGGGTCCAACCTGTCTCAATGTATTTTAAGTCATATCGTCTAGTTTCTGTATAATTAAAATTAAGTCATTATTTAGTAACAGTAAGCCTGAATGACATCTTCCTGGGTTTGGTTTTATTTCCATGGTATAATAGAATCCAGGGAGGTCTGAGATCCCTGTTTTGCTCGCTGTGAAGGGGCTGCCTTGAGGCCTTAGAAGGACTAGGATGAAGCATAACATGCTCCTGCAGTCACCGCTGGTGAATGGACCCTTAGTGATTGTTGCCAGACTGCCTTTAGGGCTCACGGGCAAACCTTTGATACTACACTTAGACTCTTTTTCTGGTGGGATGGATTTAACTAAAGTTTGGTGGCTGGAGGAGAAGAGCATCTGCTTTCAGTCAGCTGTGGAACATTATATTGTTGACACTGGGTCAAAATTAATTACTTTGCATTTTTTATGGTTTATTGATGTGGAGTTTGCAGAAATTAAAATTTAAAATGTTTAGTAAAAGCAACTGTTTTGTCACTACTGTCTTGGTAGGAGTAAGACTATTGTCTCACTTATAAGCAATGATAATATGAGAAGTGCAACAGAAGCTGATGCTTATGCTGGCACTGATGCCTCAGTAACTTGCACTAAAGTGGAAATTCACCCCAATGCTGCACTATTTAAAAACCAAAAAGGACCTGTAAGGTGAAGAGACTAAAAAGGTTCCACAGTAGTAGTAAACTGCTTGTGGTGTTAAAATGCTAGCTAGGTAGTACATAAAAATGGTGCTTTAAATGATACTCAAGTAAAGGAAGTATTTCCTGCCTTGGGCGGAGGGACCTTCCTCATTCTTTTGGAAGCTGTACTGCAAAAGATGTCTTACGGTTGAACTTGCCAGACTGAAGATCATCCCTTCTGCTGTGCTCTTAAAGTACTTTTTAAATCTTTTCATATTCTGTAGAATTTCAACACTAATGCAACATGTAAACCACTGCACATACCCTTCGAAAACGCACATCCCTGAGTGCAGTCTGTGCACTTGCTCACGGGCTGACTTCACATTTAGAAGAAGAACTTGATCTGAATGATTTGACCAGAAAGCACTTTGAAGCTAGGAAAGCAATATCTTCCTAAAAAATAACCTATTAAATACTGGTGAAGGTCTCTTTCTAGCAAAATAATTACTTTAGCAGCAGGATAATAAATGTAGAAAAAGGAGAAAGAAAGCTAGTAGTTTTCTTTCTTGCTCTGGCATCATGTTTTTGTTTTACTTCCTGAACTACAGTAGCTGAAATAATTTTATTGTTTTATTCCTGCTTGCTGCAGACATAGAAACATGTTTGGGTTGGCTTCAAAGTTAGAATGAAAAAAAAGCCCACCTGATGGGGGAATGGAAACATTATTTTCTAAAAGGCATTTGAGGTTCTGTGAGTCAGTGTCAAGTTTATATTTTTTCCAATGTACAATAAGTGAAACTAAAAGTGATCCCATGTCACAAAAGCAAAATGCATATATTCTGAAAAATATTTCAGAAACAAAGGTGGTTATGCATTGTTGTGAAATTACTTTATAATATTATAATTTTCAGTTTCAAGTATTGTCTTAGGAGGATAATCTTTTACAACCATAATGTTCCAATATATCGTATGAATCTACCTAAAACTCCAGTTGACATAAATACCTGTACTTCGAAAGACTTAAGGGGTTTTGTTTGGGTTTTCTTGTGTGTGATGTTTTTGATTTTTTTTAATCTGCAGCTTCAAATCAATCTATGTATGTAGGTGTACATCCCTGGTTTTGCTTCTAGTGTTTCAGTGTGATCAGAACATATGTACAGGTAAAAGACCCACTAAAAAAAATTAGGTCTCCTTCAGCAGTCAAATCTTCAAATTGAGCTTTAAATCGATGCAGACTCTGTAGATCCATCTGACTGGAGGCTTGGAACCATAATGAGCTTTATTCTGAACATGATATTCTAAAGGAGATTATTATTTTTTTTAATACCCCACTACATTCTTGAAAGCACAGGCTTTTAATTAAAGCTTGTGGTTGATCAATGAAATTTTTTGACTATGTTTTTACATTTTATCTGCATTGTTGCACATTAGCGGATGTCACAATTCATTGATAGATGCAGAGGAAAGGGCTTTGAAATTCTTTTTCAGAGTTGAAAGACTTGATACACCAAGTTATGTGACCCCTGTTCATTCTTGGTTTTTCCAAACATTTTTGTTTAAGTATTTTCATATGTTAATGTTAATTCATGAATCCTAAATGAAAAATTTTTAGAGCCAAGTATGAACTGAAGGCCTGAAACAAGGTAAATCTTTTGCTTTTCCAAAATAAAGTGAAACTGAACGTGACCTTTATTTTATGCTGTCATTCTTCTTTCAAGCTGCTGCAGTCATAATTTCAGTCTTTGTCCTGATGATGCCTTCTTGATGTCCTGATGATGACCACCTCCTTCATTGTTCTTTTAAAATAATTACTATAATAATGCAGTTATTCTTCAGATATATTGCCACCTTTACTAGGATAATGGTCTTTAAAAAAAATCAATTATGTGTATGTCTTTATATATGTATATATCATGTAAGTTTTTTGTAACCTATGAAAACACGAACTGTCCTACCAGGTAAGATCCATGGTCTGTCTAATCCATTTTGTTGATGATGACACCATGCAATAAAAGAGGCTATTCGGAGAGGGCATGTAGGTGCCGCTTTCTGCAGTCTATTCCCTTCATACTTCACCAGCATCCAGAACTGTGTAAGGATCTTAAAAGGGACTTCTCTGCCTTATCCCTTTTACTATCTGCTTATGGATCTATTGTCCATGAATTTTCCTAATCCCTATTTGAAGTAGCTGATGCGGTCTGCCTCCACAGCTACAGCAGCAAATTCCTGAACTTCACTAATCACAGTGTGAAGAAACACTTTTTTTTTAACCTGTTTTATTACTTCCACCAGTGTCTCAGTTCTAGTATTGCAGGATTTGGTGTACAGCAGTTCCACATTCAGCTTATCCACCATCTTCATTATTATGTTAATCTCACTTGTATCCTTTGTCAGCCCCCAAATTTTAGTCACTTCTTGTATGGCAGCTGTTTCGTCCCTGTGATCATTTCAGTTACCCTTCTCTGTACTGTCTTTACCTCTGCTGCATCCTTCTCGATTTGCATAGACCAGAACTGCAGACGATACTCAAGATGTGGGAAGATGAAGGTTTTATGTAGCAGCAAAGTAGTACCCTCAGGTTGTTTTCTCAGTGACCTTCCTGATGTTACCCAACATTTTGTTGGCTTTTTTGAGTGCTGCTGCACCTTGAGCCAATTATTCAGAGAACCGTCAACAAAAGCACCAGGATGTTTCTCCAAAGTTTTAACTCTCAGTTCCAAGTTCAGCATCATGTAGGTGTGGTTTCAGATATTTTCCCCTAGAAAGAAAATATTTTCACTTTACATTTGTCTATAAGGAAGCTCGTCACCACCTTTTTTGCCCACCCGGTTTGAGTGGTCCTTTTTGGAGTTCCTTAACCATTAGCATAGCATCTGTCTATTTGAAAGAGCTTAATATCATCCCCAAATTTACACATTTCACTGTTCACTCCCTTCTCCAAGTCATTGATAGAGATGTTGAATAAAACTGGGCTCAGAAATGATCCTTGGTGGGACCCCACCAAGAAAGTGACATTGTTCTACCAGTAATAAAATACTGGTTTGTTAAGGATCTGTCAGATGAAATAGCTGTACTCCTGTATCAAGTTCTTCTTATACCAATTCCTCTAATCTTGAAGAAGTTCCCTCAAGAAAAATCCTCTCCTTTTCCTTGCCTTATTCTTGCCTTATTTTCTCTAGATATGATGCTATTAGTATTTTACAGATGTAGAAATGGAGCATAAAAAAGTAATTTAAGTGGATTTTTCTATTTCTACTGTGGAATTACATACTCACTCGCTGTGGGAGTCAGGACAGTTGTCCTCACAGGTGGTCCTGGTGAGGTGTATCTCTACATTGGTATTGGGATATGGCTCAACATAATGGGTAGAGGCAGTGCAGGATGTAGGCTGAACCATTTACACTGAACCATTGTCCTGGATAATAATGTCCCATTTTGTTTCATTTGTCTTCAGGCCCTTATTCTGGGTAAGAGAGAAGTTGCAGTCCTTTGTCCAGTGGACACGTGTTGTTGCAAGTAGGAGTTGGTGTGAACTTGAGTTTACATTAGCCTCTCATTTCTTTAAGATGAATAAATACAAAGTAGTTTTTAGGGGATTTTAATTGAAAGATTTACTGAAATTGTTAAGCAAGGTATGTTTCCAAACTTCACGAACCATGGCCAGGTCTTCATTTCTGACGTAAATTCATTCCATCTGTTTGGTAGCATTATCTGCTTGTAATACCACCCAGGTGGCTGAAAATTTTGTGGCCATAAAAATACCAATAATCTAGTGTAAATTGAATGTTTCCATCTTGTAATTTCTCTCTCTTGTGCTTTGAATCATGTTACATTTTCTCTTTAGCCTGGAATTAAGCTTTTTTGACCTGGACCCATTCTGTTAGCTCTTTAAGTATTTTTCAGAAACATCTTTCCTTCTAGATTTACAAAAAAGTGGTACTACTTAAGCTATTTCAGTAACTGTCAAAATAGGAACTTTACTGTATTCATGCACATACACATTCCTTTTTCAGTTTGTCTTATAGTGCAACACATTCTGCAAATTCCTGATGCACACATCTTTCTTTTTTATGGGCATTCTGCAGAGAAGTAAACTGTCAGGCTATTCTGTAATCATCTTTGATGTTGCAATGAATGCTGTGTTCTTTAAAGTTTTTTAACCTTTAACCAGCTGAAGAACAAATCAAAGAAGCAGATTTCTAGATAATTTAAAAAGACTATAGATACAGTAGATAAGTTGAAGTCTGTGTTTGCTGTGTATCAAAACACTTTCCCTCCACAGGAAGATAGAAATTCAATGAGCAGCTAGCAGACAAACTTAACTCAATTTAGACATCTCATAAGTATATACAGAGAGAGAGTCAAAATGTGCAGGTATTTCCACATACAAACATGTATTCACAGGACTAATGTTTTAAATTAACCATGCTTCAGTATGCACAGAAGGTGCCTAGTGAATATATGCAACCTGAAGCCTCTATACATATGCTGCTCCAAGCAGCAGGTGCAAATCTGACCTCACAAAAGCTTCGCCCAAGTCAGAGGTCAGTGACTGTTGGTAATGTCCTAATGGCATCACTTGATGTGTGTGTCCACACTTGTTGCTTCAGGGGAAACCTGCTGATCCAGTTTTAAAACCTACTAACATTTTGCTGGGTCTTAGAGTGTGTTCAGCCTTACTCAATCCAGAGCAAAGTCCTCGTCTGTAACCTATAAGGCGCTTGCCATCTCCATAGTAAGCCAAGGCATCTCTCCCTCCACTTTCTTTCCCGTAAGCAGCCTGGCTAGTGATTAAGTCATGCAGGGGGCAACCTGTGCTTCAGACAGAAAATCTTCCTGTACCTGAAATTCCTGGGGATCACATTGTGCCAAACATAATTGCCTTCCTTTGGGGACACGAACGTAATCACCACTGGTTCAAAGTTGTTCATATCTTTGGAAATAGATATGCACGGTCTGTCAGTGAGAGTAAGGGCCAGCCTGAGCAGCAGGCACTGAGAGTGACCCAGCGCAGGCCGCCCTCACTGATCGACACAGTCTCGGGGGGGTCCAGATGTGACAAGCAGAACTGGGTGCTGGTAAGGGTGTCCATTAACAGCCCTCAACATGGTGAGGCGATGAAGCAGGTCCAGGATCCATCCAGGACCTAGGGCCAGAAGTGCACACCTACGGCCCTGGGCTGGACTGAAACGGGGCTCCCACGGCCAGTGTTGAGGGGTTGTCTCTCACTAGGGGAGGCTGGGCAGGGACGTAAGGGCCTGTAAGTGCCCTCAGGGCCCTGACTCTATCACTAGCAATTTTGTAAGTGCAAAGAGTGTTAAATGCTAAATTCCAGGCTACAGAGGATCACAGTGTTCAGCTCAGCAGAAAGTCCTGTCCGGTCCTCATGTCCCTGTATCAGTTCATGTGCTAGCTCTGTATATATGCTGGCCTCTTACCATTTGCTGAATTGGAGAATCTGTGCAAATATTAGTTATTGTGAAGTAGACATATTTATTTGAATTTGTATTAATTGTGTTAAATGTTAACTTTTTTTAGTCTTTATTTATAGTTGTAATTTCATTCCCCCTTTTGTTGTGGGTTTGTTGGGGTTTTTTGCTGCATGAGAGCAAATCAAAGCATGAAACACTGAGTTTGTGGGTGGAATAGTGGTGTGTACAAGAGACACAGGAGAGAGCATATGAAGGTTAAATTTCCCTCTCTGGCAGCTGCTCTCTAGCAGAGCAGGTTATCTGGTTTCTGCTTAGCAACAGAGGCTGCACAGGGATTTGCTCAGAACGTTTACCCAGGGTGGAAGCTCTGCCCGTAAGCTGCTCTTCATACTGACCTCCATCTCTCCATGACAAAGGAATTTTGATGTCATGTTTCCACAGACAGGTTTCAGGAAAAACACTGAAAGTCTTGAGAAATTATTATATAGTATAACTATATAATGAAACAGTTAACATTAACTGTTACCTAGGGCAGGCTAGGAGTAAGAAAGGTAGTGTAAGAGGAAATGAAGAGAGGACACAGTTTTGTGTTTGGCCTTGCACCAGGCATGAAGTTAACAACAGGTCTTTTAGTTTCTCTCTTCCCAAATAGCCTGCTTCAGGGATAATTTTGTGTTATCCTCTCTGAATGAAGGATACATTTCCCAAAGTGTAGATGAGCATCTGTTCTTTCATTGCTGCAGTTGATGCGATGAAGCTTGCTCTATGGGAAATAGCCTGGGCATCCGTAAAAAGTGAGGGAAAACATGTGCAATCCGTGGAGCTTAGCAAAGTGAGGTGTTTCCTGAGGCTCCGGCAGCGGCTCCAGCACTCAGCAAAGGCTGCAACTCACTCGAGTTAGGCAGCAGATGCCCTGCCAGCACTTTTCCTAGTGTTGCTTTGACTAGTTGTCTTGCTGTTTCTCCTTGTGCATCTGAACTCTACCCCTTCTTGGCACATACTGAGTCCCTGTGCAGAGGAACTTTCAGTCTGTGTTACTAAGTACAGGATCAGTGGAAAGTTTGTCTGCCATTAGGTCTTGTTATGGTATTTTATTACAGCTAATAATAGTATACATTTGAGGTCAATATACTTCTTTGTGTACGTACGGTCTGAAGGACTGAGCTTGAATTTGAGGAAATGAGCATCAGCATGTTAGTGTGCCTGTCGCTGTTAGAGTACTATGAATTAATACCTGTAAGAAAAGAGGGGTCCTGAAGAAGAAGCTGGAATTAGATATTTCTGAATGGAAACATTACTTAACTTACTTTAGAGCAGCAAAACATCTATTTTTGTTGTCATGATTATTTTGTTCTGGCTCAGCCAAGTTCCCAAAAAGAAAGTCTCTTTGGTAAAGACTGCAAAATAATACTATGCTGTTTTTCTTTCATGTGAGTGGAGACACAGTTACTCATGTTAATATCTCTTTTTAAGGAACTTGAAATCATCAGCGAGGTTTTGTTAGTACAAACGCAACTATTTTTTACTATTCAGAACATCATGTTCGAGTAAACTGTAGACTTTATTTCTGGCATCCAGGGCATAGTTTGTGAACTGATATGACAGTATCTCATATAAATTTTCCATCTGGATGATCACAGTGCAGTAGCAGTTTCTTGCTGTGTTGTCAAGCTAGAACCAACTGTTGTTACTGGCTGACCTTTGTTTTTAAGTACGTGGGAACATTGCTGAAACACTTCACATAATAGAGAAGAGCTGTTTCTCTGGTAGTGAATATCTTTATGTTGCCAAAGACTTCATTCATCTCCTTCTTTTGAATGAAGCGCAGGATTCCCTGTTGTCCCCCACCGCAAACTTTCTAAAAGTGTAAATGAGCCAGTTCTTACCACTTAATCTCACAAAATGTCCTGTAGGAGTCAGTGGCATGGTCTAATGAACAAAAGTTAGAAAATCAAGTCCTAAAACAAGGCCAGAGAATGTTTTATTGTGCTCTGACTTGTGTTAAATTGCTGAATACAAAATACTGTGTGCTGCTAGGTGCATCAGTGAATAATCTCTTTTTCTTTTCCTTAGTGCAAAATGATTGAGTTAGTTATAAGAGTAAGGAGGCATGAAGAGCATGCAAAGGAGCGCTCTGATGGGAACATTAATTATGAAGGACTTATTGATGAATGTAAGGGAGATGCTAGCCAGCTAGAGACTGGAAAATTATCAGCTCCAAAGAATAAGAAGCTTGTACTGAGAAATTGGTAAAAGTTCTCTGTTTAATGCTCATACATTGTTTCCTGAGTTTCATTTGGTGATTCGTCTTCAGAAAAAAAATCAGCCATGGGGGAAAGTACCAGTCTTTTCACCCTTCTTTGCTTAGGCAAAAATAACCATTTAAAAGCAGTAAAAAATATCTGGTAGCAAATGTTTCTGTAACACATAGAGCATCATAAATGGAATATCTAGGCAGTACATATAGAATCTGGCCCTGCTGCGGCACAGTTTTTCAAAGCTCATTCCCACATTACAGGGAAAGAGGTTTGAAAGCTTTGGGAGAATTCTGGTTTACTTCTTTCTTAATAAACACACTAACATTCATGTCAAGCTCCTATTAGCCTAGTTAACTTAAAATACAACATATCGAATGTTTGACTCACTTTTTGTGCCCTTCTGCATTGCCTTCTTTCCTTCTGCAGTGTCTATTACTCTGTTCATGGACAGGTACAATTTTGAGCTGGAAGAAGGGGCAGGTTTCTCCAGCGGCGACTTCTGTAATGCAAGACAACTCTCCTTTCACAGGCTGGTGCAATGGCAAAAATTTGTTGTTGCATGGGGAGAGGGGAAAGCTCTATACATCTGTGCTTTCTTTTCTTACAAATATTTTAGCTTTTTGGTGATTTTTCTAAGTGAAATTCTAATTCTGAGAAGGTAAACAGTTAGTGAAATTTAAATACAAAATATGCTCGTGTATTTCTGCTGTAGTGCCCATTTTGGTTCAGTATGCCTGGTCCTGATATATGTGACTGGAAATCATATCTCAACGGACTTCTTTGCCTGGGTGGCTTTTATACAAGTAACTCATTGGTAAAGACATTGTAGTTTCCTCCTGTATCACAACTGACAGTTTCATAGATCTGAGAAGACAACTTCTGCCTTTCAGTCAGTTGATTGCATCCCTAGAAACAAAAAGCACTGTTGCAATATATCATGACTGTAATATAAACACTTGCCCACTTAGCTAATTACTTCTGGTTATTTTTTTCAGCAATAATGGATAATTTATCAGAAAATGGTTGCCAGATGAGTATTTTGTCCCATAATTTTCATTACCTTCCTTAACTGGGTTCCTTTTCCTTCTGATACCACTGCTGCTGGACCAACTGGCTGCATTCCCCAGAGTGCTCTATTAGTTGTGTAGCACCTGATGCATTTCCTTGTGTGCTCAAAGACATAAACTAGATGCTCAGACAGCGTAAGAAAACAGGAATTATAAAGACAAGAAAGATTCCAGAACCAGCCTAGGGGCTGAGGAGACACCTGGGACATGTGCCATCTCTGTCTAAGCTCCTTGGTAGAATATAAACAGGTTAAAAGTTGTTCTTAGAAGTTCTGAAGTGCCTTCAAAAACTATATAGTTATTTCTAATTGCAAGACAGTGTTTATATTTTTCCTATAAGAATCAGAACAAAGGAATATTAACAGTTGCCTGCACATTGTAACATTTTCTGTATAATGACATTTTGCAGGCTTGATATAATTTTCTGCCATGTGCATCAGGTCATTAAATGAGAGGTCTTTAAAATTATCTCACCAGAACAGTTCTTTTTTCCAAACACCACCAAAAGAAGATGAGATCAAAGAATTTCATAAAAGGCGCTTTTCACAGCTTATCTGTCATCAAATGAAGGTATTAGGGAAATGGCCTGAGAAGCTTTTCCTACTTGATACCCCTTTTGAAGTGACTAGAACTACAAAACACACCATTTCTGCAGAGGATTCCTGTTGTGTTTCTCCCTTGTATGAGAGGAAGGGCACAAAGAGCGTATTATATCAACTGGCACACTTCTGGGGTCCCTGTTCTTGGGACTTGCTTGGGCTTTCAGGGAGCAGGCAGGGATCACAGTTGCTGCCCCAGGGAGCAGCAGTTCTGCCCTGAGCTCACTGTGGAGCTTATGGCTACCAACACTGCAGCTTGGGGCAGAGACTGAAAGATTTGCATGAACTCCCAGAAAAATCCAGTGACAACAGAACACATATCTCTCTAGGATAATTTGCGGTTAAAGATTTTTCCCAAAGTTGGAAGTCTTTTTGTTTCAGTTCATTTCTAAGTTTAGATGGTAGGGGATCAAGCTGATGAAATGGCAATGCATACAATTTGTTCTGCATCTTCATTGCATGCCCTCGGCTAACAAATTCCACATATTACAGCATTAAAAATTTAATCCAGACCTAAACCCCATTTGAGCTAAAGAGAGTCTCACCACTAAGCCCTGTAGATACGGTGTCAGAACATTAGATATTATATTACAGGTGTCACAGAAAACATTTCACATACGCAGAAGGCATAATATCCATTAGTGACGGAGAACAAAATCCAAAAATGTAATTATTTTTTGAAGTGGGAAGGGACTAAAAAAAAAGAAAATGTTTGCACTCACATGATAATATTTTAGGGTGTTAATATGAAATTTTTGTCTATTCAAGAAATCCAAGTAGAACTAGAATTTTATGTCATATTCTCAGTGAGTAAAATGACAGCTCTATGGAGAGCAGGCTGACAACTCTCCACCTGCTGTTTCTGTGCTACATTGAATTAGTCTAAACTTCATCTTTTTTAAAAACAGGATTAATGAACCATATTTTCTCTTTACTTGCCCTAGTATGAGCCTGATACACCAGCTAATGCAATGCATAATGAATTTCATCCAGATAGTAATCTGACAGAATTCATTATCTGAAAAAACAGTAGGAAGACTGTATTCAAACGTCAGGTATTCATAAATTACACAGGAAAAAGCTCTGTGTAAGGGATGTAACCTTCATCTGTTATTCTGATGTATATGATTGTTAGTTGCAAATTCTAGGGTATAGATTTTGTTCATATCCATACTGTATCATATTCCAAAATTTATGGTACAGATGAAGACCTGTACCTTTCAAAAGTGATGTTAACGTCAGTGGATTTTGCTGGCCACAGTAATGTGGGACTAGATTCTTTGAATAATTGAAACAATCAGCTAAACTTTTCTGGAAGTATTAGTGCCAAGAGGATAACCAAATGGCACGTTTTTTTCACTCTCTACGAGTTTGGGACAGGCTGGCTTCTCTTCATTTTGGACAGTTTTAGAGTATTGTTGGATCTGTCTTTGGAAAAATCATTAAACAAGACTTCCTTCTTGAATGCCAGTCTAGGTAAAACCTAATCATCCCTTGACATTTTTTTGAAAATAATAGGTGATGTCCACAAGGTCCTGGCTAATGTTTCCTGCTTTGAATCGTAAGCTGTAATTTCCATAGTTCTGTGACCTACTACTGGCACATAGTAAGTCCCCCAGCCCCAGCCAGCCAGTTGATCTCAATGCACATACACTAGCCATATTTTCCTTGTTGAACAGTACTATGGGATGTGTTAGGGGCATGAAAAACATGTTAAAAACTCCATTCTGTTCCAGTATGAATTGATATTCCACAGGGAGGCAACATAAATCTCCCATGACAAAAGCAACATACCAGGCCTGCTTTATGAAGATTAGAGATCTCAAGACAAACATCTTGCTTAAAAACTCTTTTCCAGCGACTGACATTATAGATGAGTAAATGCTACAATGCAAGGCTTTACAGTAATACAGTGTAAATGTTCTGAGACCCTCAGTACTGATTCTGAAAGCACTGTTTGGAAACTAATTGTATTCCATTTGTAGCTTTTTCTGGCCCTTCACATGGTATGGTATGATAGGGTAGAGAGGGTTTTTTGAGAATTATTGCAGTGTGTCAAGGAGGGCCAGCTGTTCTTGAAACCATTTTCAAGACTTTAAAAGTGTTTTTTATGCCACAGGCCTTCAATTGACATAATGTCTGGGGTCTCTCCGAAAAGAATAGAAATATTTTGTGATTGGTTTTGTAAAATCAGGAAAAATCAATAACCAGTTCTTTGCGTGAGAAACAAAGGTAGAAAGCACTTGAAGTGTTTCTCTGAAGGTAGTATATAACTTGCAGCTAGGAATTGATATTTTGAGTAAGGTAAGCGCAAGAAGTAATGCAAATGATTTGCAGCAGTAGAAATTGTTCCCAGTGGTGTTTTCTATAAGTACTGAAATAGAGTGCCAGTGGAGGTCAAGGAATGCTTATCAGTGGTGATTTTTAAGAGCTGATCAGATTAATTTCAGGAACCGATGCAATCTTCTGGCCTGCAAGGCAGAATATGTTCAAGGAGCACTATTCACTACTGGCTTCTGCTGCTGACGGAGGAACTGAGAAGGGAACAGAACATTTCTGGCACAGCAGGAGATCCCACTGCAATGGGGTGCAGACAAACCCACTTGCCCTCCAGCAGACCAAACTAGCAGAGACTTCTGCTTCTAGGTCTTTGTGGGCCCAATGGAGTCCACTCAGCAGGGCTGTTCAGGTTCGCGGTTAGATTGCTGGCTCACAGTGCCCAGAGACTGCCTTGCAGCATTGAAAAGGTTAGTTCTCCTTGGCTTAGGTACAGCTGATCCTGCCTGTCAGCTGTGGGATAAGCTAGGTAACCTTACAAGACTTCTTTATCCAATTTTGTGTGGTTCTCTGACTCTCTACAGTCTGTGTCTTAACTTTTAGGTCCTTCTTTCTTTCAATGACAAAAAAATGGATTCAAAATTGAATACTGGGCAAAGCTGAGTAAAACTGAGCAATAAGTCCCTAGCTATAATGGTATTCACCACCTTGAGAGAAATTTGAAGTTGACAAAAAAAAAATCCTTTAATACAAAATCTGAATGCGTGCATTTTTTTAAGTGGAAGATGCAAATATCCCATGCGAAGTTTAAGATAGCAGTTCCTATGTACAGGGAATTTATTCCAAGAAATGTGGGATTCATAGAAATTGTTCCCTTTTTATTTGGAACTCTGTGAAAGCACTGGTACAAAACAGGAAAAACACCACAATTAGCCCTGAGTATAAACACTGAAATCAGAGACAGATAACGTGCCGTAGTGTCCTGTTGAAGATTGTTACTGTAATCTTCAAAAAGGAATGAAATGAACAGGAGAGAGCTTTTTGTTGTTTTCTTTAGTGTTGTACCTGGTTTTTCTCTTGGTTTTATATTTGTCCCTCCTAATGCTGGGATTCTGGAAGATGAATCTGCCATCCTGGTTAGTCTTCTGCTCAGGGTGTTGAAGGTTTGCATATAGTTTTGTGTACAGTGTGCCTGTGCAATTTCCATCAGAAGCAGGAAATGTTTATTCAAGTTCTGAGGGGTGGGACAGTTGCTGTAGTTTTAGGTAATTTTAAACAAACTGTTCGAGCATCCTGTTTAAATAGAGTTAAGTAATCACAGTTTTGTACTAGCTGGAAAAGAATTCCATACATGCATGATATGAATAAAATATCATCTTACAGAGCATACCAAGGTTGTGATATATCTGACTTCTTGTGCAATTAAAGTTATATCTTTGACTTTTGTTTTGCAACAAGTTTAGTGGCTAAACAGATTCCATTATGTAACAGTACTCTACTAGAATATGAACTATTTTGTATTTAAATTTACCTGTATTTAATACACGTATTAGTTTCCTTGATATTTTCAGTAGCCTCTGGAGAAACCTAATTCAAATACGACTTTCTGAAATTGGGAGGAAAAAAGTGGATTCACACGAAGACCTTACTTTAGGGAACTAATGAGAATCAGGAAGAATTTATTCACAGCCAATTTTATGAAAACGTAAATGAAGGAAAAAATGGTAGTTGGAGCAGACTGATGAGATTTATCAAGTATTGATTTTACTTGAGGAGTCCATGTTTGATGCCTTTCCTGAATTCTCTCGTTTAAATGTTGTAAGGGTTGAACTGGGAGACAAAAAACAGTAGTGAAAAGATTTGTTCTCAGGCTTGTAGCGTGGATGCACATCTCATATTTGAAACTGGGAGACAGAGTGCATGATTTATTTTTGTTTTGTAACATTTCAGTAATGAGGCTGTGCTTAACTGCATGTTGGGTCCCCCAGCTGGCAGGACTCATTTGAAAGAAAATAAAAAAGTTTGTATTCTTCGGATTGCAGTGATATTTGTACTTGGCCTTATGTCTGTCAATGGATTGTCTTTAAGCTGCAGTCTAATGTTAATGAGATTTTAACTGGAAAACAAACAAAGGACAGACAGGTTAATGACTGATAACAATTTAAAAAATCTTTTAAGGGCTACACAATAATTAATGTAAACAATACATCAAAGTCTTTCCATGTCTAAGCTTTCATACAGGGTTTATGTAGAAGCTTGTCCCTCAACAATGGTATTATTCCACATCTAAACAACTAATAGACTGTATAGTGTCATCTGTTAAATCAAAACTGATTGGCAAGATTATCTGGTCTTACTAGTAGGAAGGACTTGGTCATTAATCACACCTCCACAAAAAGGAGCTGGATTGAGTCTGTTATGTCCTGAGAGTTTATTACTATTGATGTTTCTGGAAATCACCCCCTTTTTCCCAATTAAAAACTTATACATTATTACAAAAGAAGCAAAAGGTAGAAGCTCTATCTAATGGAACTTATCTAAAAACAAGCTAATAGAAACTGGTGGGGAGTGCACATCATATATAGGTTGATGTTAACAAAACATGTATAAATAAAACTAAAAATCAGAGAATGGTTTCGAAGAGGGAAGGTTATGGTAGTAATCAGAATAAAGAGCAAAGTATTACTTAGAAGGATTTACTGTAGAGCTAAAGGATGGCTATTTTGAATGTCAAGGAGGATGAAAAATGAAATTAGGGCACAATTAAAGGAGTGGAATGAGAGAGAAGGTGAAATGAGATTTCTAGTTTAAGTGACAAGTGTACTGCTCCAGGTAGTGATAGGGACAGGGACTAGAAGAGAGGTTGCTTTTGGAGTCCAGTTTTGAAAAATGTAAAGCATGCAGGTGAGTATCCCGATTAAGAAAATCAAGAGGTGAGACTGGAATAAGAGAGATGTTAATCATAGAATCATAGAATAGTTTGGGTTGGAAGGGACCTTTAAAGGTCATCTAGTCCAACCCCCTGTTAAGACAGGCAGTTATGTGTTCCAGTATAGTAGTTAAAGCCACAGTCAGAAAATACTATGGAAATACAGAGTGAAGTTGAACTTTTTTTTTGTCTTGACTTCTAGCCCGTTTATTCCATATCCGCTTTGCTTTTAAAATCTCTTACCCATGCTCTCTGCTCTGTTTTTCTTTCCATTTATTATTTTAAGTATTCTCATTCAACCATACCTTTTGAGAAATTCAAGGAAAAGCAGGTATGATTAAGGGCTAAAATAAACCCTGTAAAAGAATCTAATTACTTCAGAAAACATATTGGCTTACTTTGCAGTACTTTTTTGCTTTACAGATGCCAAGAGAGGATTAATCTAGCATGTCTTTGTTTGTGATTTTGCCTTTTATTTCAGTTTATGTAATTAAAGAGTTCCCAGGACTGCTTTACGTTTATTTTGTTAATCAAAACATACTTCTCAAATGTTATGGAAAAGTAGTTGAAAAATAATGCAGTCCAAACCCGTTCCATTTTCTCTTGGAACACAATCAATGATAAAGTCATACCTTGTATCTCATTTTTAACTGAGTAAACACTGTGTTGTCCCTTAAAAATGCATAATTCTTTAGGGCGTTCACTTTATATTCTCCCACTTCAATACTTGAATATATCCTGGTGATACATGTAGCAAGATGCATATAATCAGGCATGATAAAGTTGTTTCACAATTACTGTTTGAGAATGAAATCCTCTCTGCATTGAAGTCACAGAGGTCTCATTGGGTCACTCTGTGTGTGTGCATACATTATGACAGAAAGGAAATATCCAGAGTGTTAGGAATCTGTATTTTGATCATTAACTTTTGATGAAAGATTGGGAAAAAAATTAAGTAGCAGAAATCAAGATAGTGTCTCTGTTATTGCTGAAGTTATGGGAACCAGGAGAAAAATGGACTTATCAATCTGAGCTCATTACTCATAAAATATTCTCTTCTCTTGCATCCTCTTTTCATGTAAATTTGAGTCCCCAGCTGATCGTGCCATTGTCCTGAGCAAAAAA
>WAAD01021890.1:108511-191274 GCA_013389945.1 Fregata magnificens | reverse complement strand
GGAGGGGAAAAAAAAAAAAAAAAAAAAAAAAAAAAAAAGACCAGAGAGGGGTTTTAAGAAAGTAGTTTTCATAGGGACTGAGTATATTTCATCAAAATGGTACCTTCTAATGTTGAAACACTGAAATGGAAGCATTGAAATGGCCTGCTGTGCATGTGCATGTTGTGCATCTTATTGTTTACCCGATGTTAGTGAGTGTGAATTAGTATTTTTCCTCTCTCAAAATCAAACCCTTTCCCAATCTCACTGTAAACAGAACTTTCAAACCACTTTTTTTCTGTGAATTCTCATTAGGAAGCTGAAACGTGCACCCAGGAAGGCTGGAAAAGTAACTTGAAATATCAGTGTATAGCAGAAAAATGCAACAGCAGAGCAATTTCCATCACTGAGCTGTTAATTCTGGTTTTAGTAGGTAGAGTTTTGAAGAGGTGGTCAACTAAGCTGTAGAATCTGCCAGAAATACCCCTTCACATTGAGAATAGGATGTGCATAATAAGGAAGATGCGAAAGTGGATAGGAGAGTTAGCACTCTCCAGCTCTCAGAATGGAGCTGCTGCTAAAGCTTTTGTTAAGACTGTCTAATGACAAGCTATTCTGCTAAATAATCCAGGTTAAATTTTCGGTTGGCTAAACTGGAAAAGTCCTACAAAGGACTGAACCAAAATAAAAGAATTTGAAGTTTTAACTAAACACAATTTCTGATATTTAGAATCAGCAATGAGGCATTTGGTGAATGTCACCAAAAAAAATTGGTTCTGTTTGGATCAAACATGGAGTATTTAATATAAAAATGACAAAATGTATATTCTGACATGTTAGGAAATGGCCCTGATCTATACAATTGTGTAAACCAGCCTTTTTTTTTTTTTGTGCACCATCCCCAGCAGTTGGAAGAGTGGTGGCATCACCGTTGGGAGCCGCAGCTCCCAGCTCAGTGGTGAGTTGAGGATGACAGTTTGGGACTCGCAACTGTTAAGGCACAGCCCAATCACTTTGCATCAGCATCGTTTGTTTTACACTTGTGATACAGGTGTAGCAAAAAGGTAGCAATACTGAGAATGAGCATGGCTGCTCGGGGGAATGTGAATTGCAGCTTCCTTTTCCTGGTTGTGCCCACTCAAATCCAGACTGTTGACTTTGGAAAGGTTAAAATAGCAACACAAGAAGGTTCAATTTCAGCAAGTTTTAGGAGAAGTTACTTTAGCCAAGTGTTAGTCAGATGCTCCCCAGCCTGCAGTCCAAATGGGTTTTGTACTTGAAACACTGAGTATATCCATGTGAAGTAATCTAAGGTAATGTGTTGCAAAGGGACACTCGGACCAAAACTGCTCTTCAGAGATACTGTCTGTAGTGCAGCGATGAGGAGCCTAACGAAGGATAATGCCTGCATCTTCTTCTTAGGGATGTTGTATCCCCTTATGCTACGTTACAGTACCAATATAGCTATGCTTTTGATTGACTTTATCACAAAACTGACTGCATTTGGTGTTATCCTTAAGCTTTAGGTTCTGAAATCATAAGACCATCTGAGAGCTATCAGATTTTCTCTTAAAAGCAAGGCTGTAATTCTCATCAATTCCAGAGAGAAATTAGAGAGACAGCACAAGGACCCATATTTTTGCTTAAAACAAGCAAAGGTGATACTTAAAGCCTACAATAACGTCAAGAGATCTGCACTATGATTTTTAATGTTTCTTATCAGCAGTATTAAGCATTGCAAAAAGAACAAAGGCATGGCTCTAAAGCCGTGCTCTTTTGGGTATATGATACAGCCAGAAGCTTTGATGATATTCTTCAGTAGGTTTTCCTTACTAGGGAATGGTAAGAAAAATGTTGGAAAATGTACCAAAGTTGTTAGCAATGTTTTACCAAGAATGCCAGTCCACCCAGATCCTGAATTTGATCCAGTCTGGCAGTTTCTGTGTTCCCAAGATATGGGGGGAAAGGCACAAGGTTTTTTCCTGCATCCTCTTTCTGTAATCAGCAAAAAGTCAGCTAAACATTTGTAGCCTCCTCCAGGAAGCATCCCTGATAAGTATAACATTTAGGCACTTAATGAGCAGGATTAATGCACACGCTTAAGTTTAAGGATATTTTTAAGTGCTGTGCTTTGAATCTGAGTGGTAGAGTAGATGATTAAAGACAAACAGCAAACATTTATGAATTTCTGGACTCATATATATAAACTATGTAATCTGCAGGCTTGGATTCACTTGTGGGAGGTTAAATAACTTCCATCTTCTGTTGGTTTTGCTCGTCCAAAGCAATGCCACATCTCATCTCCTTTTCTTCAGCCCAGCACACCAGACACCAGCCAGAGGCAAACTGCAGTGCAACATGAAAGTTGGAGAGGGGCTCCCTTAGGTGAAGTCCCATGCTTACGTGTATCGTGTGACCGACCGGAGGACAAAATGTGAGCTAATGCAGAGCGAGGAGTATATGCTCAGATCCATTCTCCACGTCACATGAGAACTACCTCCACCTCTGTCTAAACTCATGTGCATATAGATGTAGGTATTTTACAGTAAGGAAATAAAGAATGTGGAAGTAGTCTTAGAAACCAAGGGTGAATGGGCAAAGAGTTGATGATTATTTAGGGCTGTTAGTACAGATTAGGGAAAACTATGAAAATTTATAAGAAACATTTACAAAAAATAGCATCTAAATTATATCAAGTGGATGTGTGTCATTTCTTTGCTTATGCCTTCGCCTGCATTGTCAGTTTAGATCATGTTTCAAGATGCCAAGCACGCATTTAGTTTACTGATGTTCTCAGTTCTGACTGTTTCACTGAGTGCTTAACGTTTGGATTTTTTTTTTTTTTTTTTCCCTGAAAGACACCAAAATGGGGTGATTACCTGAGAATCTCAGTTGCTGTTCTCAAGTAAAGTTCATTTCTAGTTCTCTATCATGGAATAAGGCTTGAAAACTTGAACTGTGAAGTGATAAGCATCAGAAGAAAATAAAAAGAACTCAATATGTATTTTAATAATGTAACTATATTTCATTGTCTTAAGAGAGTTTGAGGCAATTCAGTTGTGTAAGTGTTTGAGATTGGCAGCACTGGTTTCTATAGCTTAACAATTTTAATTCTTTTTTACATAATTTGGGAAAGATACTTTGCAGACAAAGTAGCTGGTAAGAGATAAGAGAAGTAATAAGGAGCCTGAAACTTGCCCAGCAGCCCCTCAGTAGTTGACAGAATTGACTTTATCTCTTCATTGTTATGGCTAAATTTTAAAAGAAACGGCATCATTTATGTATCTCCGTTATATAAAATTGGTTATAATTCCATGTGTATTTGTTGATGTGTGGAGATCTGTGTATGTGTTGCTTATTACTACATTTTGATTCTGTTCCCTTTTTCTCATTTCTCACTTTGAGACTCCTGTCTCGTTTTCTTTAGGTTTGGGGGATTTTGGTTGTCAGGTTTTCCTTTTTCAGAATTGTAGCATTTGTTTCTTGCATTTCTTGACACAAATGCTGCAGTTGCCTTAAGTGTAGCTTCAAGCAGTCCTTTGTGTGACTAAAAGAAATTAGCTAAATAGCACTGTTTAATTAATTTCAGGACCGCCTCTTTTTCGTCATGGAATATGTAAATGGAGGAGACCTAATGTTTCAAATCCAGCGCTCACGCAAATTTGACGAACCTCGATCCCGCTTTTATGCAGCAGAGGTCACATCAGCACTCATGTTTCTTCACCAACATGGCGTCATCTACAGGTACTTTTTTTTTATCAAGAATAAAGTATTCTTGAGGCTTGGGGCTGGTTTTGGCTGAAATCCTCTGTCTCTTAGCAACCAGATTTAGATTAGTTGTTTGTTCCAATTTGCTTACATAGAACTTTTTTTGGCTGTTTATCATTGAGAATGTTAACATTTGAATAGCCTCTGCAGCAGTCGCCAGCTGTGTGTGCCAGTTTTGTATTATAGTCCAAATAAAGCGGTTTTGAAAAAGCTTGGCACAGTGCGACCCAGAGGTGACCTTTCTGCAGATCGGCGCAATCTCTTCACTTTCCTCTCTGTGCCATAGATTTCCTCTCGGTTTCTAACTCCCTGCCACTTCCTGAGTTTGTTTGTCCTAGTTGTCTCCACTCTGATACAATCGGGATGGTCGTTTGCAGTGCTTTACTTATGCCCCTTCCTCTGACTGTTTGGGTGAAGGCTTAGTCACCAGCAGGAAGTGGCAGACAATTTTGATTTGCTTGCAAGTGCCCTGCATCTATTTGAACCTCCGCCCCCCCAAATCTCTAATCGTCAACACCCATGCACACACACCAAAAAAGTGCATATTGTTGAAGAATACATTTAGGGATAGGCTTTTATTATTAAAAGTAAGGAATCACTTTCAAAATTCTCACCCTAATGTCAATGTGTTTATTAAGTCCTTTATCTTGTCATTTCGCCCTTCCTCTCTCTTTTTATTTGTTTTTAGCAGCCTGTCATTGCTTGTGATAAATTTGGAGCACACAAGCAGAATGCTTTACAGGTTTTGTGATGCAGGTCTGTCCTGTCTACTAAAAATTCTGAGTTCTGTGGATCTGAGTTTTGGTATTCTCTTGATATTCTTCCCCTCTTTCAGGATATCAGTTTTGATTTGGGGTAGTCATCTCAGGGACAAGCAGACTCAGATTTCTTGAGCAGAAACATCAAGATGAGGATGTGGAATTTGTCACATCTCCGGATTCATATTAAGGCTGCTCTCAAGAGTACTGCGAATTGAAAGAAGTGAATTTGAAATGTTTAGTAACCAGGACTGAGTGGTAACTTCCATCAGAGGCCATTGGCTCTCCCACCAACTGGGATTCAAAGTGAAACTTCTCAGAGGAGGAGACTCCTTTCCAGAGACATCACGAACAGCAGGACATTGCATTTCTCAGGAAGATAAATCTCTGTGAAAGTGGTCTTTCAGTCAAAAATCCAGTTTTCTTTAGAAAGCTTTTTTGCTAGCTGCAGCTCTTAATCTCCATCTTTTGTTAACACTGATGTGATGTTTGCATACTGGGTTGGACTTTAGGCCCTACCACTTTGTTTAGGTTTGTTTTCAAGTGCTGAAGTTCCAACACATTTCTTACCTTTGCTGACCATATAACATTTACTATTCTTGCCTGCATTTATTTTTAAAGCTATGTATTTGTACATTTGGATACTAGAACGTGGCAACTTCAGAACTGTGTAAGTATCAATCACAAGGGAAACAGACAAGATTGGTGCTTTCAAATATGAAGGGTTTTGAGGATTTGTTTCCATAAAAAGACTTCAGCTAATTTCCTCTTCCTGAAAACTGGAGTTTAGACATTTTGTAATTAGCAGTCAGTGTAGCGATTTCTGTGAACCAGCAAGAAAGAATTGGTAAAATTACCTTCCCCCGACTTTATATGAGTGTGCATTCATTCTCCCTCTTCCCTTCCTGCTCCCACCCTTCGACACACATCCCCTTCTGTCTCCTCTCTTTTCTCCCTCTTTTGCCTTGTCTTATACGTAGCTTCTGCTGTGTCTTGGCTCCTAGCTGCATTGAATTGCTTCATGTGCTTGCGTTCTTTCTATGACTTTTTATCATAGTCAAAATGCTTTGATCCCAAGAGAAATGTCAATTCTGATGAGACAATGCTTTGTAATTTAAACTTTGCAAGATACTCTCACCTTCTGATTCAGAGACTATGCTGACATGTCTTTGACATGCTACAGTAAAACACTAAAATTGTAAATGGCGTGTTATATTGGGTGTATTATCAGAAGAGGCAAAAGAAGAGAAATACCATGAGTTGTAGGATGAAAGCAGAAACTAAAAAAAGCAGCAGGAAGAACATTAGGAACACGTTTAGTTGTATTCTGCTTTAACACAGACTTTTGGATCTGGACATAGTTATGTCTGTAAGAATAACTCATTTTCGCAACCGGGGGGATACTAGGAGCTTCAACAATTCATCAAATGTATATCCCAGGTACTCTACAAAATATAAGTAGAAGGAAGAAGTTGGAGATTATCTTAAAAGAATTAATCGTAAGAAAATGTCACAATTCATTCATAGCGTGCCAGGCCCTGGGAGAATGCATTTGTTGATGTCAGGCGTATGTTAGAATAGTTATCTTGCATGGAACAGTTTCAGCCTGATTATTCTGTACCTCACTGCATCATTTATTACAATGTTAAAAATACATTGGGATCAAGTCACTCCTTTACATCTCCAAAGCTCATATTAGCTGGCAAACAAGGAAAGGAAAGGGGGAAAAAGAAGAAAAGAAAAGAAAACCTATGCTCCTGAATAACTACCAGTCATAACTACCTAACGTGCCTTCAGATATTTTAATAAAGAATACTTGTCTTCTGTGTAATTATATCTCTAGAAAAAACATTGCGGTGTGAAATTAATGGTTATTCTCCAAAGTGGGAAATGCTGCTTGTGTGGGCAATACTTCAAGGAAAGTGGGGAATATATAAATAAACTAAGATGTTTGATGGAAATGCAGGTTTCAAAATAGCTGCTATACCTTCTGATCTTTTTTTCAGCCATGTATGTGGAAGTATTTGTTTGGAGCTAAACATAGTTATATTTTTGGAAGTAAATAACTAGCTTTAGCTCATGCTTTGGCTTGTTGGTTAGATTTTTAGAAAGTCCTATGATGATACTAAATGATCATCTTTTATAATAACTAGTTTATCCTCATTTCCCCTGAAGTTCAAAGAGAAAGCTAGCTCCCTGTTTGGCAATAGAAATTACTCTGTAAGTACACATCTTTGCAACTGGCCCAGCAGTTGTTCCCAGGCTTGTCCAATTATCTGTGTGCTTACTGGAATTACATACCTTCCTTTTGTTTATTGAGTTTTTGTTGGAAATAAAGATGAACCTCACAATTTTTATATGCAAAGATGCTGCTGTTACTAAATGCATCTTGTATGATAGATAAACTTTAGGATAATTTTCAGTGTGGCATTTTTAAGGGTATAATGTTACTGTTGTTGTGTCAAAAACACTTCAACAACTTAATAAAAATGTTTGCATTATCCCTGCCACCTTCCCTCTAATCTGGCATTCAGCTATTCAGGCACATGTCAAGCTGGGGCCTGATAATACAAGTAGAGTCAATCAGACACTAGAGAAGTTTCAATCACAGTTTCTGGCAGTTGTTGTTCGTGTTGTGCAATTGTACCACTTTGAAAAAATGTATCCAAGCTTCAGGAATTAAACTCATTTTGCCTGTGAGCTGAACTGGACTTTGAACTTGGTGATGAAAGATTGTGGACTATGTTCACTGTCACCCGTCCCTGGAGTCTGGTATATTTAAAGTCAGTCATCATTAGCGTAATATATATTCTCATATAGGGAAGATGCAACAAACTGGGTGTTAAGAAACCACCAGTTCCGTACTCCCCTCTTGTACTGACTTTCAACATTCCTGTGCACTTTCCACAGATACATGTAAATGTTACATGTTCTCGTTTCACCTGCAGTTGTTGGGCTGAGGATAGGAGTACCCCAGTAGGTGTCTCTGGCTGTCGTCGTAGGAGTTCAAGTGAGGTGACACAAGTGGCCCGCTGTGGCCTGAAATACATAGAAAGAACTGTTGTCTCCCCAGGCAAGGGCTTCAGCACTAGAATGGGGTACCACTTCATTAACATAAATACCAGTCTCCCCAGTTCATATTTGATTTAGGGAATAACTGTGTGAGCTACAAACCTAGTTTCAGTGAAGACTTGAGGGGCCAGTAGTTGCATGTCACGTGATCTCTGGCATGCTCCAGGACCATTCAAGTGATTAAACGGGGTGCTATCTCTGAAATACGAAAGAAGGAAACTGAATGTACACAAGTTCAGTTCACCTGAGAGGATGAAAAATATCTTAACTGGGAAATTAGTGTCACCTGCTTTGGGTTAACTCATTCTTTTGGTTTCGAATGTAAGGTCTGTGAGATGTTGCCTTCAAATTGTACAGCACCTGGTCACAAGGGGGTCCTCATTCATGACTATGGGCTATCATATTCCTCAGCAATATGAAGTAGTAATCCAGCCTGTAACTTGCTGCAGCTTTCTGAGGCTCTGTGCACTCTGTAATTAGTATGTTGGTCGTGATGAAGGATATATTAACACAGAATTGAGGAGAATGTGAACATAAATATGCTGATGCCAATCCTTGAATACCGCCGGGCTTCTTCCTTACACAAATACCCTAAGAACTTGTTTGAACACTAACTGAATTTTTCCTCGGATGATCAGTTTTCCCGTTATTCCCGTTTATCAGGGTAATACACACCAGTGTTTCAGAACGAAGAACTACCTAAAATTAAAAGCACTTTCATTAGTGTGTTTTTATGTGAAATAAGAATATTTAGAAAGTCTGACTTCACTGGCGGTTGTATGATTCAGTGCAACCTTGGCAGAGTAACAAGGAGTTATATTTACACTGATGAAAATGTTGCATGGTCAGTGGTTAACATGTTAAAAGTCATCATTCTCCCAAGTTACCTTACGGTGTTATTTCTGAGTGGCAGCAGCCAAATAAAATTCCCCTCCTCCCCTTATTTTCTGGCTTTTAAAAATACAAAACTAGACATGGAGCGTTTTGGTTTAAATTTGTGTTTAGGTATGTGAAAATCATCTTATTGCAACTCTAAATAGTTAAAGGTTAAATTGCTGCTCGAGCTATGGTCCATGAAGGAGGGCAAGAAAGACCTTGTACCCTCAGATAGCATATTCAGACCTAAGCATGGGAATATCCTGAACTCAAGCCCTTCCCCACATAAACTGCCTGTTGCAGGACTCTGCTACAGAGAAGTTAGTTTGCTTCTAGCACAAGTGAGCAACAAACTATTTCCATCACCTTCAGTAAAAGCAGGAAGCAAGGAGTGAACTGTGCTGCTGCGTGTGTGTCTGAGTCCCAGTGACTCCAGGGACTGCTGCCCAAGCCGCACCACCTGACCAGTGCTCCTGGCTGGGTTTACGCCCTGGGCTACATCCATGCTCTGCTCTGCCTGTTCTAGTTTCCAAAACCAAGCGTGAGCTCCAATGGGATTTTAGTCAGTGGCCTCCCGCCCTCTTTGCACTTTTTCTTGCTGGATCTAGGCAGGCCAGCAGTCGTGAAACGCATAAATAAGCAGGATATCTTCCCCGCAGGAAAAGGCAGTGGGCTGGGGTGGAGAGGAGCGGGGCTGAGGGAGATGAGAAGCAGGAAGAAGGGCTGGTTCCCAGGCTTCTGGCATTCGGACCGAGGGAGTCCACCCTGCCATCTGCCCAGCTTATGTATTGTGCTAAAGGCTGCTGTCGTATAGGGAGAGCCTTTGACAAGGTTTCCAGCTGTGGAAGGATGAGTAAAGGCTGTGGGAATAGGATATGAACCAGGCAGTCTTGCCAACAGTAGAATGCTTTCTAAATTTCTCCTGGGTTTGGAACATAAGAAAGTCCTCAGCTGGCTCTTGTGTGGGAGTTGGGTATGCGGAGGCACAGTGCCGGGCAGTTAATATTTAGAAGGATAGAGCAGCACCATTGACCTCATTTGGGGAATGACAAGGTACTACCAGGAGGAGTTCCCGGTAGCGAGGTCAGCATTGTTTTTTGCTTCATGTTTATTTGGTGCAAGATTTTCTTGTTTAATGACCATTTGTATAATGCTGTATTGTGTAAATAAAGCTATGACCTTTACCTTCCGATAACAGTATAGGAGTGAGTTAATGTTAAATGAGAGAGGGCAGGGAGTGGGAATCTGCCAGGGTTAATGCCAAGTTTACATTCCTGTGAGGGCAGCCATGTTCCGGTACGCTCGGTAGAAAGGGCGACAGTGCTTCTCAACAGATAATAGCAGTGAAATGTTACAGAGCTTATTTGTATTTATTTCTGGGTGAATGTCAGTGGTTTTAGATGATTGATGTTTGTGCTTTTGTTTTATAACAGGAAGAAATGTGTCTTATCTTTCTGCATTTGATAAGAAGATTTTAACTGAGAGAAACATACACAAAATAAAAATCCACTAGAGCTGCAGCACATGTAAAACTGGAATGTACTGACACAAGACAATCCCTGTAGTTTTCCTAAAATGCTGAGACACAGCTTTGTTTCTACAGAAACATGTACACCAGTTCCAAACAAAATCATATTCTTCAAACAATTTTCTAACAGAAGAAAGAGAATGCTTTTTGTTTCACAGTGCATTAAAACGCTGAAGGTGCTTCCTAAATGTAATTCTGCTGCTAACAGACAAAAGTTAGGACTGAATTTTGCTGTGCCCTTCAGTCGTGTTTGTCTTCAAACAATGGACAATATTTCTATAACCCAGTTGCAATAGTGTTGAAACTATGTCATGTTAAGGGTGAGGCTTTGCTTTTTTGCATGCTATTGAATGTATCTGCCAAAGTTTCACAGTAATACAGAGAAGCACACAGCAAACGTGGTTCTGAGGCAATAGGCATTTCACAAAGATTTTGTTGTGCTCTTGAGATGCAACAGAGGAGTTGGAGACTAATGCAAAACGTTAGATGAAAGCATGTAAGGAACTCTAGTGTTTTTTAAATAATGATATTAAAAAAACTAAACAACCTTAAAACGAAATTCAGATGATACACTTTGGTGAAGACATTTGCGTACAACTTTTTCCATCTTTTGGTCAGAACCTTGCTACTTTTGGCTCAAGGTTTGCATTTATTCTCTTCGCCCCCTCTTCCACCCCACTTTTATCCACCTCCTTGTTATAAAAGAGCTTATCACTTAGACACTGCTCCAGCAAACATTTCTGCATGCAGAGCACTGTATTCATAGGCTGATTTTCATTCAGTGAGACTATTCATTTGCATGAAGTGTGCAGCTTCCTGGATGATTTGGGACCTTGGTTTGACTTTTCAGATTGAAAATGTGTTTATTTTAAAATAGAAAATCATCACATTTGGGAATGCACTGTTACTAAAAGCCATATGTTATTTTGTTTACCATTGCGAAAGGCTGTGGAAAATGAGAATTTAGCCAATCTGAAAGCTGACATAACTGAGTTATCGCTGGAACTTTTGAAAACTTTAAAAGTGTCTGTTTAGCTGACAACTTGTACTCAAATGTAAGAAAACAGAAATAATATTGTTCACAGGAGGTTAACTAGAATGGCCTAATGAACTAAAATGGAGAAGATACAGCCAGTAAGAACCCCAGCATTTTGGGGAGTGCATCTAAGTCTCTGCTGCTACCAGAATAAACAGTGGTAGGATTACATCAGAAGGACCTTGGACAGACTAGGTGCAGTCTAACCAGGGGAATCAGAAAGTGGAACAAAATGGATCAGGTGGCCATGACTGTGCTGAAAATGAGTGGAAAGGGGAGGGGTAACAAGGCCAGGGTGGTAACGAGTCACTTAGCTTACCTTCTTGTGTCAGAAGTAATGCCTGCCCCTCCCCTCAGCTGCTAGTGTTTCAGAGTCCAAACAAACAGCTTCCCAGAGCAGCAGACAGTGGCAGAAATACATTGTCTTCATCATGTCAGGAGCATTGAGTATATGTGGAGGAGGCAGATGTGGAGCAGGGCTAAGCAGGAATGGCAATGAGGCCAAGGCCAGCTTTTACTGAAATGGGAGTGTGTGTGGTTTCTGCACTGTGATACACCCAGGGATGGATGGCACCAGGGAGAGACACTCTCCTGCCACCACCAAATTGAATTTTGACCCTCCAAGACCACTTATGTTGGGGGTATAATGTTTTGGATTCCTATGGTGACATCCAGCTTACGAGGAGCAGCCCAAGCAGCACTTCTCACAATGTAGACACCAGATGGGTCTTCACTTCCTGCCTCCTGCTTCTAGAATTTGGCTCCAGTAGTCTGGGTTGGGAAACAGCAGAGAGAGAAAAAGTAAAGGTGAGAGGCCAGAAATAATGCCAATACTTACACAGGTATACTTTTTCCTCCAGACTTTAATTTCCTTCTGCTGATGTATGGAAGGCACAGAAAATACTGTTCTTCAAAGTATGTCAAATGCAAATAGTACATGCAGTTGTGTACATTTTTTAATGTAGATTTGACAGTGGCAGTTGTAAAAGAATTCTTCACAAGGTATTCCAGTCTTAGGGCATGTGATTGCCCCTTCAAGGGGAGGGAAGGGTGGAGTGACTTCAACAGTAGATAGCCAATATAGCAGCTGGTATGGGTGCACTTTGGTATGAAACTGAATAATACAGAAGCAGTGCCCTAAAAAAAACAACCAGAGAAAGCTCAGTCACGAGTAACCTGAACTGAGGAACTTCATGTGTTCAAAATGTGGAATATTAAGGATAAAATTAAGTAGTAACAAATAAACATTCTAGCACTTCACCAGGTATTTACTTGATTTATTATAAGGTTTCCAAGGGAGATCCTATGGTCTATTAACATCCATTTAAAAAAATGCCTAAATATATTCTAACAAACACAAATAATGAGTCAGATGGAGTTGCTATGGTCAATTAAGTGGGTAATGGATATTTAAAAGCTTCCAAACATCAATAAATCTGAAACAGCTCCAAAGGAGTACTTGTAGAACAAAAATAATATGCACTTAAGAAACTGCCTGAGTACATATTTGCCTAAACTTAACCACCAATAAGAGGACAGCAAGCATTTATGGTCCTGTATACTGAGGGCATAAAAAGGCATACCAAACGTGTGCCAGTTCATTTGTTGATAATCTGTAATAGGTCCAAAGGAGCCATAACTGTTATAAAGAGGCCCTGATTCTCATTTATATGAAAGTCTTTAAATACCCGATAGCCTAAAAGGATCCTCAGATTGTGAACGGGGAAAGTAGACAGCAGCTCAGCAGCGTACCCCTTGGCATGAGGCTGAAGGCAGTGCTTTGCAAGCTGTTCGAAGCTGCCTTTGCAAAACTCTCCGAGCTGGTTTCCACAGACACTGAGGGAGAAATGCCCAGGGTGGAGGTGAGAGAAACCCTTTGGACAACACTGGGTTTTAGGCAGGTTCTCTTTTCACCTTTTGAAAATTCACAAAAGAAAAAGGAGGGGATCTTTTGTCAGCCTCCACAACATCATAGCAAGTCATACATTTGCACACACAGTAGGACAAAAGTTCTGGTTTTCTGTGGATGACCCGAGAGGAAAAGGATTTGGCTATGATTTTTAAAACATCTGCAGATTGGGTAGAAGTTGTTCTGTCCATGAGCAGAAGAGTCAGAAGAAATTTTGAAGCAGCATCCTGGAAATTCTCTGTGTAGTAATAACAACAAAACATTAACTGATATTAGTGAGTTATAGCTTATAAAGCCAGAGATAATTTGGTGACAAATCTGGTATAAGTCATTACCTCTACAGCCTTTTCTCCCCTGTCTCAGCTATGGGTGCTCTTAGTTAGGCCAAGATAATTGTCTGTATAAGCCCAATTCAAGAGATTTAGGCTAAAATCCCCAAATCCTGCCATAGAAAATGGGGTTTATTTTATACACAACTTATTTAATAGAATCCATTTAAAAAGCAAACACAATTATGTTTGCCTAATTACAGTAATGGTAGCATGGGGGTATGAAACAAAGTGGAAGGGATGATGCCTGAGGCGGAGTGGGCAGTAAAGGGTTGAACTGTATCATTGCTAGTGGAGTACTTCGTGTCATCATTTGAGGTCTGAGTCTGCACTGAGCATCATACTATAATGCCCCTTAACATTTCATTTGCTATACTATCAAGTCTTAACGCAATGCTACAAATTGGCTACAGAGACTCTAAACTAGTATCCACATTTGTTTCAGGGTTGGGCAATGTCAAGTTTAATACATCTTTAATACATGTCTTTGGGATATAGCACAACTTCTGCAACGTCTCTCCCATTTTGTTTTAAAAGTGTTTTGGTAATCTTTCTCAGAGATTCATTTGTTCACGCATTTTTATTTGGAATTTATTTCATGTGAACATGACATGGGTGTATAGAGGCTGCTACCTGGTGTATGAGAGACTGGTTCTTTAAAAATCATGATTCTCATTTACAGTAAAAGCTCTTTCTGACACCAGAAGAACAAAGCAATTTTACAATTGAATTAAATTGTACTCAGTGTGCTCAGTTTAAGGCTGTCAGAAGGATGCAAAGAGACTTTATTGAACATTATAATTTAATGAAACTTTATGTAAAATAGTTCTTCTGTAAGCTGTATAATTAGGTTTCTTGCTAGTCTTTGCTCACGCAACTGTCTGCGAGTTTTATAGCATAATTTCTGATCTTGTCAGAGCAGAGAGTCTGGTTAGCAGGTCTCTGAAGAGAGACCTAGTGGCTGGGCACATAGAAGTTATAAAGATAATTCCTCAGGCTCAAAATATTTTTTTTTTTTTTAATGTTGACAAAATTGTTCAAGAACAGCACGCTTTGGTCAATAATTTACATTATAATCCTACTGAAGTCAGTATTTACATGCAGTGACTACCCAGTAAGTACTGAATGTTAGCAATTAAAATCATGTTTTAGTCTCCCAAATCTTGTATTCAGAATTGCCTCTCTTTTTTTCATTTGGGCTGGACTATTAGGCTCTTCTCTGTAGCCTCTCTGTCTTTACAGCTGAAGGTAAATTGGTATAGCACTCTTTGCCAACCTTCATGTTGGCAAAAGTGAATACGCTGTAAATTTCCTAAGTCATACCATGTTTTATTTCATGTGAGTAACCCATGAGTCATCTTTCCATAGCATTCATATTAATTAAAAATAGTGGGGTGCTTTGTATAAATAGATTTTAAGTGATGATATTATACGTTGGCACTACAGCTGAAGAAGCGTTCCTGAGCATGTGTTTTCTGGAGGAGAAGGGGGAAGGCTGCTGGAGCTACATTTGAAACAGCACTGAAGCTTCCTGCACAACAAAAGTTTCTCTAGGAATGTTTGTGCAGCTTTCTGGCTGAGGTTGGGGATGAAAGTACTTTGATTTTGCTACACCATCATAATTTTAAAAGAGTATCTTGTAAAATATAATTCTCTGTATTAACATATATAACCCTTTTTAACTACATATCAAAGCAAGGTTTGGAGTTGGAACCATCAGTGCAAAGCGCAAGCTTCTGTAACCTCTGTCTGGAAGCAGCATTAGGAGTTTATGTATAGATCAACATAGAAGGTCAAGCAACTCCCATTTTTTCAGGCATCTTCTTCATACTTTACAGACAAATAATAAAGATTCTTCTTCATTTTGCCAGAATCCCTCCACTGCAGTAATCTTCCATCAAACATAATAGAAAATTGTTAACTCCACAGAATTTTGAAACAGACAAATCTATCTGTATAACAGAATGCTTTTAGAAGGTTAAAAAACAAAATAGATTTAACTCACTGTTTTTACAAGAACTTCTGCAGAAATCCGTTAAACTGCTGTTGACTGCCGCTGTTTTGATCCTTGATAAATACAGCAGGGTTAGAAAAGCTTTTTAATTAAGAGCCTACATACCCTTCCCAAGTTCAGTCCACGTGATTGTGTAAAAAGATGTTTAGGCATGTGAACTATGCTATTGAAATCAGAATAGAAGCAGAAATTATTAAAATCTTTCTTCTGGTGATTCCATATAAGTAAACATTTTGTTGGAAGCAACATTCTTGCAGACTTACATCATTTCATTTATGCTATATAATTTATTTAGTCCATTCTGCGTAATATTACATGCACCACTCTGTGGAAAGGCTTTCCATAAAAAGACCCAAGAGGTCAAACTGAGACCAAAGTGAGGTTGGAAAAAATCAGTGTCTGTACAAAAGTTCACTGCAGAGGGGTTTTTTTCTGACTCGGAAAGCATTTTTCTCCATGGAGACATGATACGGAGCTTTACCAGGAGTCTGCTTACTGCTAGGAGCTGTGTTTGTTCCCTGCCAAGGATACTCTTGGGAGCATTGGAAAGAGAATTCTGATAAATTTGTTTCTTTTTTTAAAAAGAAACACTGTATGTAAAAACCTTCAGCAACCCTTCTCCTTTACACTTTCTGGGCATCATAAAGCTGCAGAGGGCCTTGGCTAGTACAGAAAAGGCACCGGAATGTCAGCTCATGCTGGCACATTAATGGCTTGCTCAGGATAAGCTCCCAGTCACCTGGATTTGGCCATTTTATTGTATGCCCCATGTTGCGGTTGCCAGACTAAAATATTGGGGGTTTTAAACGTCATCTTTAAAAGTCTATAGAGTGTATAGAGTTCACTCAAAGAAATGAAAGAAAAAGACGACCAATCCAAGTTATAAAGTAGGTTCCCAGCGTTGCCACGTTTTTATTTTTTCCCTGAATCTAATGGTGGTTCTGTCTGTTCCTGATAGAAGCACAAAATAAGCATTATTGAGGATGTAAAAGATTTGTGCTACATTTCACAAGCAGATTGTTGTATTTTAAGGGCTCTTCATCTTCACTGTCTGTTTTCATCTTTTAGTATGTTGAAGGTTTGGTCCCTTGGCTGAAAAATGGGGATTTATGTGAGTGTCTTTAGTTTTCTTTTCATAAACAACCTCAGCTGAATTAAAAAGAGAACTTTTACTAAAGTTTTGAAGGTAGAAAAGGGGTGGGGGGCAAGGGAGAACAGGACTTAAGGTGAGCTTTGGAGGCCATCTGCTAGCACTCAGTAGCTTCTACTGTGTGCATCTGTGTTCAGTTGGTAGATAGCAAGGTTGCATGATGAGTCAGCTCTCAGTCTTATGGCAGTGCTCAGGCAGGCTGGTCTTCTCCTTTATGTAACAGAACTGGACCAAAGCATGGGGTTTTCTTAGTAGCTGCTGGGAAAACATGGCTTGCTTTTCCCTTCTTCGCTGAGTCAACAATATGCTTGGAACTGGTCATTTCCGAGGGAGGTGTCGACATTTGTGTTACAAGTAAAAGAATGTCATTTGGTATTCGTGGAAGAAAAAAAGACTTTTTCTCTAAAAAAAGAATAGGGTCAGAGCACAGGACAGGAATGCTGTATACCTTAAAACAGTCTGTATTTTGTGTGACAGCAGGATGACAATATGCAGGATAGGATGAAATTAACCTATGCTATTGTAGTTTTGACTTTGGTTAATAGTCATTTCAAAACTTACACTTGATCTTAATAGGCAGCATGATGGAAATGATAGGCTTCCAACAGAGGGAAGTTTTTGGCCCAGTATTGTGATAGTGAATGAAGTTCTATCTCCCCTGTTGGACTTATATCATACTAAAATAATATTGGTATTGTTACACAGCATGAGGTTGATTGACCTTTAGGCTAGGGGAAGTGTAAGGTTAACAAGTTCGATGCCGTTGAAAACAACTATCTAAATCATAAATTCAAAATTACCTCATTTATGCATCTGTGATTTAAGAAAGAAAATTGGAGATGTGGGATGAGATCCAGGACTAAACATCTGAAAGAGAGAGACTAGTCAACTGGAGTTGATTAAAGATATTCTGATCCTGTTTTTCTCTGGTGTCTTGACCTTACTAAAGTTCGCTTAGTATGTAATGGAAAAAACAACTGGTTTGATAGCAAAATACAGGAAATGCCTTCAATCATGGCTGATTACAGTAGCAGCTTTTCTCCTGTTGTTTTCATTTTTTTAGAATGCTCTTTCTATATGCCTGAAACAATGTAAATAATAATGCTTTGGAGGCCTTTATTTGTTGTGTCCAAGTAGAGCAATTAAATGTCTGGCTTTTTGATGGATATGCGTGTTGGGAGTTTTTGCAGTCAGGAGAGTGCCATATGACATAAGTGAGAAAAATTAAGAATTATTACAAGGCATAACTTCAAAGCCTAGCAAATTTTGTGTGTGTGTGTGGCAATTCCACCATGAGGAACAAGACAAATGAATGCAGATCTTTTTTAAAAATCTGCCTTTGTTTGGCTTTCTCCTACAAAAAAGGAAGTTTTGCAACTAATTTGAATGAAATCTCTGTCCGGAAGACAGGAAGCCGGGAAGCAGCTTATACTGAATATACACAAAGGCTCAGATTCATCTCACCTAACTTTAGGAATGCAACTGAAGCTTCCAAGTCAGGATTCTCCTTGTCCTGGAGTGCATTTACAGTTGGTGGAGAAGGGTAGGCTTCTTTAGGGAGCTGTGCAGCCCACGTGTTCCGTGAATCATCCACTTGGACCCATCTGTGGAGATGGCCGTGGAGGAAGCCTGAGGCAAACCATGGTACCTCAATTAAACCCTAATGTCTGGGGGGATAAATCTGGGTCAGAATCCTGGAAAATATAGGAAAGAAAATTACCATAAAAACAGAGCAAGATGTTTCAGAGCTCTAGTTACTTTCATATTTAAGGTAAATTTTAAAAATGGATGGAATTGTGGTTGATTATGTTATATCCTTTTATTCTGTCTTTCCTATTATCTGTATAAGGCAGTAATATTTCCTTGTTGTGGGTTATTAAGAGTTACAAGGCTTCATTGCTGAAATAGCTGAATGAGAACTGCTACAGAAATGCAAGATGCTACCTGGATAGACATGCATTTGTTGGCTGTATGTTTTTCTATTCTGTATAAGAAAGCTTCACTCAAAAATAGGAAGGAGAAGAAAGAATTTCAGTCTTTTCTGTTAGCCTCAGAAACTGTATGCCTGAAACTCAAGTACTCTTTTTTTTGTGTTTGCATAATTTGTGTTCCATTGTTGTTCAAATGATAGTGACTTTGTCATCCTACCTACTAAGGTCGCTGAGAAAAAAAACCATTGCTTTTGGTTCCCAAAGAAAAACTTTTGAACAGATCCAAACTTAATTAGTGTGTCTGCTGATAAATTTGCTTTCTAAGGTTCTGGTAATGTTTTTTCAGAACTGAGTTTTCGAAACTTGATCTGACAAGCTTTTCTAGCTTCATGCCATCCTTTCACTGTCTCATCAAGTGGTTTTTTCAAATAATGATTTAATATTGTTTTGTTTAAAAGGATTATAGATATACATAGCAGGCACTTTTAGTTTGCACTCCACCTAACCTATTGTTATAATATGCAATCTTATTTTTCTGTTATTTGAGATATAAAAATAAGAGCACGAAGCACTGAACCTCACAGAGCAGAATAGTGCAGCTTGAGTCAGTCCTTGGCTAAGCCCGGGGACCTCTGTTGTCTTCAGTGGGATCACCGAGGTGCCATTGAGGACGGGGTTTACCACATAACATTTTTAGCAATGACTTAACACATAGGCTTTGTAGCAGAGGCTGAAACAGTGAATATCATTAGTGGTAGTACAGATTTCACCCTGTCATTCCCAGCCTGAATACATAGAGCCAGTTAGGAATTTTTCAGCTAAAATCTTCAAGAAAAAAAGTTAGAAAATGGTGGTTTTAACCAAAGTGGAGACAGTGAGAAAAAAGGAAGAAAATCCCTGAGAGAACTGCTAGTAGCCTTAATGTCAGGGCACTCCCGGGGGTGGGGGGGACCAGGACAAGCAGGCAGCTCAGCCTCAGTTCGGAGCCAGTCCCTGTCCTCAGCACCAGGCCATCGGCTGTTCACACACTACTTTCACAAAAACCTTTGAACAGTCTGTGTTTTCACCCAGCGTGAAAACACAAATGGTTTATAAAATCTCAAGAAGCCTTACAAAATGAGAAAATCATTTGCTGTCTAGTTTAGCTGCAAGCTTCTGAGGCAGATTGTTTGTCCTATACAATAGGCCTAACATGAAGCCAGCTCCATTCGTGACACTTCTTACTTGGGACAAAAATTGCAGGCCTGCGGGCCATGGCAAGGCAGAGTTGCCACTGGGATCCAATAAAAAACTTGTCTAAATCAGGGCTTTGGCGGTAGGCTAAGTCAAGAGGCACAGCTGTAGCACTACATCCCATTCCTGCCTCAGGCCCATGGAAAAATTGTTGCGTTCCCAGGTAGGGGTTATGGAAGGATGAGGTTTATAAAGCAGTGTGATGTGAATGTAAAAGGCAACCCTTCTCTTGAAAAAGAAATAGAGACCGCTCCCCTCTGTGCTTAGCCAATTTTTGAGAATGTTTTACATAATGCGTATTTAAACTTGTACATATTTCACTTATGTTCACAAATAAAAATGTGGAAATAATAAGAAAGGAAAAGCCACACAAAGGAAAGCTGTTAAGTATGATATATTTATTTGTCTGCACATTATTTTAAGGAAACTCAGCATAATAAGATAAGCAGATCAGGCACTGTAATGTCTTAAGCAGCTACCGTCAATTGTAATGAAGTTATGGTCAAAGCCATTAAAAAGCCATATATAGGAATTATTTTATAGAAAATGTTTTCCTGCTACCAGAAAAGTCATTGGTTTCCTTAAGCTACTGGAAATGAATATTAAACCTTTGTTCAACATGTCATTAAGACATCAGTAAATAGTAAATAAAAATTCTTTTCCATCTCAGGGCCTTGCTGACCCGCAAGTTTTCTCAATGGTAGACATTGCTGGAGCAGGTGATGCTGTACATCATGCAAGCCAAACTTTTGCCTTGTAACAGCTAGGGTTTACAGAGCCACAGATAGCAACCATGTGTTTGTCTCCCTCTGATGTCCTTGGCGGGTAGATAGCAAACTGCCTTTTGCTACATCCCTCCTCCCGTCTCTGCCACCCCCTTAGTCCACAAGATATTTGTGCAAATGGCAGGGTGATGGACGTTGTGTTATATAAGGAAAGTAAATGTGTGTGTGTTTTTAAAAGTAAACATGCCTGACAGAGAGTTTCAGTATGGTCACATTAAAAGTCGGCATTTCCCATTAAAGTTTACCCTGCTATCTGAACTATCACTGTTTTCTTCGATGAAAAGTAGCTATAGTATCTCTGACTTTATTTGAAACCAAGTCTGTGCTCTTCATTCATCTGCCACTAGCCATTATACATACTGACACACATCAGTATAAGGTGGATTCACTTTATTCCAAACTTGGCACTGCTGAAAAGTAGCAGTTTTCAAATCTACGCAGCAGGTTTTTCTGTATATTGTGGAGTATGGCTCTGCTGTAGTTTTTGTGATAGAGAATGTCTTTATTCTTTGATAATAGCAAGTAATGTAACAGTGACAAAGAAAATGTGTATCATAAATCCAGTAATTACTTAATGGGTCAACATAAAAGCAAAGCAGAGAAATTCCAAGACTTTCAGATAAACACAGGCAAAACTTCCTGAGATCTCCTGCAACAACAAAAGCAGCAGAACCATCTTTTTCTTACCATTAGTCTCACTCAGGTTTCTCCCTACTCCCTCCCTGCTAACAAAAACTGCCCTACTGTCCTGAATCCGCTCATAAGCATGAACAGTCCAGTGCATGTCCTATTTCTTACTCCATGGATAAGGGAGGTCACATCAACTGGTAGAACCTAACATCCAACGACACTGCTATTATTGCATGTTTATGCTCAGTGACATCAGAAAGTATGGGCTCCTTCTTCCCCATACAGTTTTTCAAATGGGAAAAAGTTATATTACTAGTTAGCGTTTTCTTAGAAGTTACGGTTTGGATTTTCACATTTATCTGTGATCTGTTGTGGGGGGAAAAAAAAGGCTTGCTGATGTGTTGTGACTGAAACGCTTAAAGCAACAAAAGAATCCACTAGTGAAGTACAGTCCTAATATATCTGTCCCGTAGTTTATGTATGGAAACTGCGATTAAGTTGGTGAGAGCTAATCACTAAAGAAGCTAACATCAAGGCATTAAAATTGTTGACATTTCTTTTTGTTTCCTGACCAGTTCCATATATAACTCCGTCCTGCTTAGATTGTAACCTAGTACATTAGTTATCAATATTTTGAGGACACCAATGTGTTTGAAGAATTGAGACGAAGATTTTGGTGAATTTATCAGTCTTCCAGAAAATACCATTTCAGACAGTGTGGTACAAATGATCCAAGCTCTGTGATATTTACTGCTTCTGATTGCAATTTATGTTGAAAATGCAACATTAACTAAAATTATAGCAAAGAATAAATTCGTGGTGGGTACAGGAGAGACCTGTTGTTGCAGGTGAGCGTCTTTGTCTCAAAAGCAATTTGGGTACCACTGAGTAAGTTAAAAAGTAATTCTAGGAATGTAGAACTCTTACCTTAATTAAATAGAAAAAATAAATTTCTTACTCGTTGTCATGGTTTAGCCCCAGTCAGCAACCAAGCACCACACAGCTGCTCGCTCACCCTCCCCACCCCCGGTGGGATGGGGGAGAGAATCTGAAGAGCAAAAGTAAGAAAACTCATGGGTTGAGATATGAACAGTTTAATAACTGAAATAAAATAATAAATTGTAATGAAAAGGAAAACAACGAGGCGGGGGAGAGGTGGGGGGAAGAGGAGGGGAGAGAGAGAAAAAGAAAGAGAAACAAAACCCAGGAAAAACAAGTGATGCAACCACTCACCACCAGCCAACTGATGCCCAGCCCATCCCCGAGCAGTGATCGCTGCCCCCTGGCCAACTCCCCCCAGTTTATATACTGAGCATGATGTCATATGGTATGGAATATCCCTTTGGCCAGTTTGGGTCAGCTGTCCTGGCTGTGCCCCCTCCCAGCTTCTTGTGCACCTGGCAGAGCATGGGAAGCTGAAAAAGTCCTTGACTAGTGTAAGCACTGATTAGCAAAAACTGAACCATCAGTGTGTTATCAACATTATTCTCATCCTAAATCCAAAACACAGCACTATACCAGCTACTAGGAAGAAAATTGACTCTATCCCAGCCAAAACCAGGACACTGATTGAAATTGCTAATTAATATAATGAGCATATTGCCTTCAGTTACGAATTTCAGTAACTGAAGTAACTAGAGAATGGTTCTGATGGTTTTCCATGTCGTTGGGGGAAGTTTCCCTTTTACCTTCTGTGGTTTCTTCTGTGAAAAGCTTGCCTATTTAAAGCCTGCAGAGAGGATGTGATTTTTCCCATGCAGGGGAACAATGGCAATGATTTCAAATACACTATTGAAAGGGTTTATTGCAGTTGAAAATCACCCAAAAAATGGTTGTTCAGTAGAGTAGCTATGTAGTTTAGACTTGTGTTGCTTTTGGATCTTTCCTCTTTGATGTTCTACAGATGTTTAGTAAGGTACAGTCCTTCACTGAACTTTCACCCTATAAAAAAATATTCTTCCTTTTGATGTCGTTATTTGTAGATAGTAATTACTATGCTTCATTCTGACCTACACTGTGAAATGTGTATGCTTTTTAGTTTTGTTGCTCATTCAACAGTTAGAATAGAAGCAGATGCTGCAGAGATATTTCATTGTAAAGTGATTGCTTAAACCAGCTTGTGATCATGTTTCTCGGCTACTTGATCTTGTTCTTCAAATATGGATTTATTTAGTTACTAATGTTTACTGTGTTCAAAGGCTACTGTTAGTAATGTTTGGCAGACTTTCTGATTTTACTGGTCAAAACCCATCTTGACTGTTTAATTGCCTTACTTTCAACAAGAAAATTATCTGTTATCTAAATGACATGTGTGACACATAGGGCCACGCACACAGGGCAGTTATCTCACTGGCTGCTCTTGGGAGTCAGAGTTTAAGAACCCAGTCCTGTGAAGTCCTTATCCACTGAGCATTTGTGGGAAGCCAGGGCAGTCAGAGTCTCATGGCACTGGCGTGGGGAGGGAGGAATGAGCATTATGGAAGTTTTCTCGCAGGTTACCTGCAGTCCACCCCCTCTTCTGTTCCGACTTGCATAAACCTTACTGTTATAATCCTGATTCTTTCTTGAGATCCTGCTAATCATTCTTCTCAGGTGATTGCGATGCTGGCAGGTATCCAGAAATAGAAACCAAGGCTTAGATTTCTGTTTAATGCTTTCTGAGAAAGAAAAAAAAAAAAAAACCAAAACCCAAAAACATTCTATGCAATTGACTGCTCAAGTCAACTGAACTGACTGTACAAAGTATCTTGGCAAACAAACAAAGGAGAGAAATAGCTTAATGTAGCATTACTGCATTCAAGCGATCTGGGCATTTTCCTGGCTTAACAGGTTAGGTTGTTTGCAGTTGCATGTAATTACTCAGGTTGTAGGAACTCATTTTGTCAGACACAGATGACTTTCTTAGTTCCTACAAAGAGAATGCAAAATGGGAAAAAGAAGAATTTAATAGACCTTTGTCATTGAGCTATCTCACACTGTATTATTTGGTATGCTCTGATTTAGAGGTAGACAACTGGCACTAATACCAGGAATCAAATAAAAGACAGAATGGATCAGAATGGATCGTTCTGTACAGACAATTAATTTACATTCCAGAGATTGATAGCTGTTTACTTTACTTTTTGACATGTAGGAGAGCTGACTGTTTCCTAGAACAGTTCTGGGGAGGTATGTCTTAAACTAAAACTTACAGGATTTTTTCAGTGAGATTGCTGCTCTGGAAAGACAAGCTTCCTTGATAACTCTTTTTCTGTTACATTTTCATTTGTTTCCTCATCTCTGCCTGTTTTGTTTTAGTTTTTTTCCTGTGAGGTGTTAAATAGTATGTTACCTATGCTCTTACATTTATTTAGTTAACGAAGATTTCTTTTTCCAAAGTTGCATAATTAGGGGGTTTTGGTGGGGATTTTTGTTTGGGGTTTTTTGTTGTGGTTTTTTGTTTTTTTTTTTTTAATCTGGCAACTGTGATTTGACAGAATGGGTTTGAATGGTTTTCAGTGCAAGTACTTTTATGGACTACGATAATCTTGTGGGCTAGCTATGAATTTGGCACTTTGGCAGACTCCCAGCTTACCTTTTAACCTCCCGGCTCTACTTTATGGGAGTCATGCTGCTGTTGTTTTAGCCTTTTCCAAATTTCTCTTGAAACTTTGGTGCACTTTGTGATAATAAAAATCTACTATTAAATTCCATTATTGCATAAGTAATTAAGCTGATGTCTTCAGTGCCTCCAGTAGGATTCTGAAGAGGCTTATAGGCTTCACTCCTTTATTTTGGCTTGATGAAGGGGTCCCAGACGTTTTTCTTCTGTCAAGTAGGATTATAGTTTGGTAAATGGTAAGAAAGTTATATAGACTTATGCTTCTACAGGTAGGTTAAAATTTCACTGTCAGTCTTTACGGGTAGTCAGAATTTAATATTTACACTCTTCCTGTTTTTCTCTTTGCTCAGTTTGTTCATTCTCTTTTTCCACTGTCAGGTTAATTTTTTATTGCTAATTTCTGTGTCTTATACAAATCTTCAAGGAAATAAAGACAGTGGTGAGTATCCTGTCCTTCTCCATTATGTGGTGGCTTGCTGCTGGTGTTGTATTTATTTCTCTTAGCTTAGGAGTTTCTTGGGTTATCAACTATATCTCCATTCAATTCCATGGCTAGCATATGGGTGGCATTAAATGAAACTTAAACAATTGTAGGTCCTAACAGCTCCAGTGTGTCACCTGCCTGCACTGGGAAGTCCTGCTTCTGGGATCAGAGTTAAGTTAACATATGAGAGTCTTCTGATGATCACTTGCCACTCTGAATTAAGGTGGATCCAGTTTTCTGAGCAGCCTCTTGAATTCCATCAGTTCCTATCATAATTATTTCTATTATGACCTTCTTCCTAACAGTCTGCTGCGATGGTGGCTGGAAGTGGTTCCCAGATTACATCAAATATAATTGTACTTTGATTTCTTTATCTGAACATCTTGACTTTTTGAAATACAGCTTTTATTCTTCCTTAGCTTAGGAACATCCAAGATAATACTGCATATGGAAGGTTAAAATCTACAGCTACAAGCTTATTTCCTTCTCTCATCTGCAAGAGCTTTATCCTATTCTTGATCACATTCTACTTGATGATGTTATAGTTTTGTCTTAATGTAGGTCTTTTGACTGTAATACTTGTAATTCACTGAAAGAGCAGTTTGGGGAAGGCACATGATTTTTGGAGTGGGGAGCTTTATTTTGTTTACTTGACTTCTTTGGGAGGCACAGAGCTGTTGATATCTGTTTGCCCTTGCATGATGTCGGACAATCCTTGCAAATCACTTCCCAGGGATAGGAGGAGGTGGTTATTTGAGGGGTTAAATGGTTAGATGTAGGGGATTATGTTGTAGCCAGCTGGCTCTCGGATTGTTTAGGAACTCATAAACAGGTTGATCTTACGGGAACGATAAAATATGTAGTCTGCTCCAAGGGGCCTTACATGGGTGACCAGCTCAGGACCTACAAGAGCAGCATAACTGTTCTGGAGATAGCAAAGTCTGGTGTAGGGCGTATTGGTTGCAACAAACATTTCTAGAGCCAGTATATACTTCAGCTACATAAACCATATCTGATAAAGCTAGTTTATGTGAGAGACAGTGGATTTACTGTTAGTGAGGTAAATCTGACTTTGTTTTACCATGTCAGACTTCTTGCACATGCACAAACCACTTTGTAACATGTACACAGCACAACCAATCTCTACACGCACAGTACGTCATCCAGTGCTTCCAAGAAGGATCTGATTTACTGCACAGACGTATAATAATTATGCAGACCTTGAGTAGTAAGTCCACTGTGTCCCAGAAATATCCGATTTTTATGCTGTCCTGTGTACATGCTTGAGAAATATATGTTAGGTGCATGGGCCAGCATGTTTGAAAACTTTGAACAAGTGTCGAAAGAAAATAAAAAAAGAATAAAATGCACCTACTGAAATTAGGGTGATAGGGAGAAAAGAACATTTCTGGGGAAATCCCAGTATACTGTAGCGTTGGACGTGTCCATAAAAACTCTTAACATAATGCAGCCTTGGAAGGGTTGTTTAATCATTTAATGTGTGTGAACGCTTCCACCAAGTTATGGTGCGTGCCTGTGTTTCTAAGGTCTGGGGGCTGATAAGGAGGCATTTCTCTGAAAAAAAATCCTTAGAGTAAGGTGAAGACTTTTCATCCCTCACTCAGATGGAATTTGTTGGCATAAAGGATTTTTGCAACAAAACCTGTATCTTTTCATAGGCTTTTGGGGTGAAATTTGTTTACAGAGGCTGGCATGGGACTTTATTCTTCTATCTGATTTAGAACTTGCCTACACACACTTTTTTTCTCATCAATTCCACCTATGGAAATTTCTCTAATTCGCCTAGGAAAAAAGTTCTGATCAGAAAGTGTCCACACAGAGTCACCTAAAGACATGTGTTCTGCTTTTGTTTCTCACCTCTGTATGCATTCATACATATAATGCCTTCATTTATTACTGTGTATTTTTAATACACGGCCGAGGTACCTAAAGCCTAGACAGAAGTATAAAAATAAAATGGTCCATGCAATATCAGTGGGGTTTTTTGCGCCTTTGTTTTATGTTTGTTTTATTATTTATACATGATTAATGTTTTTAATTGTGGGGCTTTATTCATGCAAGCGAGGGTTCTTTTATGCATTGACTTTCCAGATCCTGTTGTAGTTTAGTCTAAGGCAAGTGGCAGGTAAGTTAAATGGTACCTAGCATCTATTGTGTTGGAACATGCGATAACCATCAATGGTATATTTAGAAAACGTGCAGAGGGCAAGACAGGAAAGGTGGATATCCCTTTCTCAACCTGTTTTTGACCTCACCCAATTTAATAACCAAAGAATTGTGTATTTTTGACACAAAGACATTTGTACAACAAGTGATCAGAGACAACTGCTAAGATGCGTTGTTCAACAATGAATGCAAAATCTTCCTGTGAGATTATTTTTGAGCAGGTTTAAACTGTAGAAAACAGCCGGCTGAACATGAGCCGGCAGTGTGCCCAGGTGGCCAAGAAGGCCAACGGCATCCTGGCTTGTATCAGGAATAGCGTGACCAGCAGGAGTAGGGAAGTGATCGTGCCCCTGTACTCAGCACTGGTGAGGCCCCACCTCGAATACTGTGTTCAGTTTTGGGCCCCTCAGTACAAGAAGGACACTGAGGTGCTGGAGCGTGTCCAGAGAAGGGCAACGAGGCTGGTGAAGGGACTAGAAAACAAGTCTTATGAGGAGCGGCTGAGAGAACTGGGGTTGTTTAGTCTGGAGAAGAGGAGGCTGAGGGGAGACCTTATCGCTCTCTACAACTACCTGAAGGGAGGTTGTAGGGAAGCGGGTGCTGGACTCTTCTCCCAAAAAACTAGTGATAGGACGAGAGGGAATGGTCTCAAGTTGCGTCAGGGGAGGTTTAGATTGGACATCAGGAAGAATTTCTTTACTGAAAGAGTGGTTAGGCATTGGAACAGGCTGCCCAGAGAGGTGGTGGAGTCGTCAGCCCTGGAGGCGTTCAAAAAAGGTGTAGACGTGGTACTCCAGGGCCTAGTTTAGGAGTCATGGTGGTGTTAGTTGATGGTTGGACTCGATGATCTTAGAGGTCTTTTCCAACCTTACTGATTCTACGTTTCTATGATTCTATGATTCTAATGCTCCCAAAGATGAGCATTGCAATCTGAACTTTAAATTGCTAGTATACATTAAGAATCCAATTCAAAATAATCCAAGTTTGAAAGTACCTATTAATTCAACCCATATGATAGAGTATAGGTAAATTGGTACTCCTTACTTTGTGCTTACACAAAAATGAAGAATGGCTTCATTAGACATTGTTGACCTATTTCACGCAGACAGAATCTTAGATTTGTAGCAAATAAGACTGAGATCTTTTCCAAGCATTTCTGATTCTGTCTTGAATACAGCTGTGCTTTCATGCAACTAAAGAGAGAGTAAAGGCCTGGTCTTGCAAAATGCTTGTTATTGCCTGCTTCCTTATTGCCTTTAACCAGGTCTATTTAGTGACTGCTACCAACTTTTCATGCACATGTGTGAAGGGTGGTTTTTCCGTGGCGTTTGTGAAGCCATCTATTTGTCATATTCTGTAGTTTATGATGAAATTCAAGAGCACATGATCAAAATTTGAGATTTAATTTTGGGCCTTTTTATTTCAGGGACCTGAAACTGGACAATATTCTTCTGGACGCAGAAGGCCACTGTAAACTGGCTGACTTTGGGATGTGCAAAGAAGGGATTCTGAATGGAGTGACCACCACAACCTTTTGTGGCACACCTGACTATATAGCTCCAGAGGTATTTTTTTGAACTGCAATAAGAATACAGTTACATGTGTAATTTCAGACACTTTTTACATGTAGGTGAAAACAGTAGAAGATGCAGACTAGACTGTGCTGCAGTTTTTCCTGAGTAATCCTGCAGAAATTGGTTACTTTACTGTTCACAAGCAGTATTCCATGTTGACAGGAGTGGCAAAGCATGGTTTTTCTGTTATTTGTTCCCTGAACTTAACGGTATTCTTCTCCATACGCTCATTTCTGACTCAGCATCATTGTGAAGGTGCTTACTAGCCTTTAAGGTGCTAGATGCAACTAAATACTGCCAGCACTGGTCTTTAGTAGTTATAAAAATGTTTTCAATTTTTCATGAGACTTAGAAGGGGATGTTCATACGGAAGAGACCGTACGTTTGGTGTCATTTTGCCTAGGGTCTTTGTGGGAATATAATTTTTCTTCTTTCTTTAAAGTATCTGTGAATGAAAGATACTATGTTGGTGGTACTTCTCATCATATGGATGAACAGAAAGTATAGGCTTGCATAGAAAAGTAGGAACTTTTCATATGGGTGCTGCATATCACTTGGCAACATCCAAAGTCATTTCAAGACATTCATTGGATAAAGGAAATGACTGAGAATCGTGCTCATTTTACATATCCTAAATTTTAATGTTATGAGATGCATTTCCAAGCGTCTAAAATGAATCCATATTGTACAGTTAGTCTGCTAGGCAGACTTTGTCTGCTCAGTTTAGTAACCTGTGCATCTTCCCGCTGAAGATTCAGTGTGCTGATTTAATGTAAAAGTTTTATTGGTTTGTCTTTCATCAGCCATAAATTTGCAGCAGGGATAAATGTTGGTTTATTATTTGCTACGGACAATAAATTAGAAATCCATATTATTAGTGTTCATGGCTGTCAAGCTTTGGTAGCACAACTGATAAGGTGTGAATCATCTTGAAACTATCGTAACATAAATGTGTGGTTTATGGAGTTTGAAAATACTCTGGCATTAAAAGAAAATAAATGCCAGTGTGATGGTTTTGGTTTTCTATGAATTCTTTTCTAATTCGGTATACTAATTGAGTCCTTTGGCAAATTCTTTGAAAATTATTGCTGAAAACAAAGCAATAATAAGATACCAGGAACTTTTACATTAAATCATGGTCTCACTGAAGTCAGTAACTCAGACTTCTGTTTTGTCATCTTAATTGCAGAAGTTTATCTCCTGCTTCTGTTTCTCTTGCATCATGGTGGTATGTTTCAATTTCCTTTTCTTTAGCAATATCCGAGTTCCAAAGAGTGCCCAGAACACTTGAAAAGTACACTTTTGAAGAGTATCATTTTCTGTAGTTAATGTCTATAAAATGTAATATCCATTCAAGAGTCCAGTTGGGATCCAGACCTCCGTATTCAAATGTTAAACTCATTTCTGTTTTTATGTTAAGACTGAATTTGGTTTTACATTGGTCGTGATTCCCAAATACAGCACTAAGCTCACATGGTTCACCACAAGGCTTCTGACTGTAACACTAGCGTTGTTTAAGGAGGTGGTAGAGTTGTTGCCGCTCCAACTCATTTTAAGGCAGTCAGCTTCACCTTAAACAGTCACCCACTCTACTTTCCCCTGTCATGCTGAAACGTTACAGCCAAACTGTAAGCTTCTTTTCAGTGGAGAGGAGCCAAGAATTAAACTTGTTCCTTGTACAACACTAGTTCTGTAACACCAAGTACAATACAATAAAACTCCATCATGGTAACCTACTGCTCCCCACTAAAGGTATTTGCTACGAGGCTGAACTTGTGCTATGTGAAAAGTTGTAGCCAGTTTTTCTGAAAGCAGAGGCAATGAAAGTGAGTCCTACAGCCATGTATTGTGCAGTGTTTTAATGCTGTAAAAAGAACTTGAACAAAAATGCTTTTAATTTCCTTCAGCCCTACCTAAAGGACTAGAATAAATCTCTCAGATGATTGTAGCATTACATGCTGGTTCAGTTTGTTTTGTTCAAGATAGAGACATGGAAATGTTTCACATTTTCCACCAATCTGTTTTGTATATGTGACCTGTTTTCCCCTATAGCGTGACCTGCTTTAAACAGTTTGGAAGGATATACAGCTCTTTTGCTCACAAGCATAGTCTTTTACTCAGGGGACTGATAAACTCAGTCAGTACTTCTGAGAACAACTACGCATTGACACTTAGCTGTGTTACTGCACATTGCATTGGTAAGAAACCATGCCTGCTGTTACCGAAATCAGTGTGGGATTTAGTCCTGCTCAGGCACTGGCGGGGAGAAGGGGTGTATCACGTTGAAACAGCAAATGTGCAGCCGAGAGTGTTGTCTAACTTGTCTATTCAATTCAATCTCTTTTTCTATACTAGATCCTCCAAGAGTTAGAGTACGGCCCGTCAGTAGACTGGTGGGCTCTGGGTGTTCTCATGTACGAAATGATGGCTGGGCAACCTCCCTTTGAAGCTGACAATGAAGATGATCTCTTTGAATCCATCCTTCACGATGATGTCTTGTATCCAGTCTGGCTCAGTAAAGAAGCAGTCAGCATTTTAAAAGCAGTGAGTCTTCCATTACTTGCTTTCTTCCTCCTCTTCATGGTTTTTTTGGTGATTGGTTTTTGGGTTTTTTTGTTTCCTTGATTAAAATTGAATTTGCTGAAAGTTGTTGAGAGCAGTCACCGCTGGGAGTTCAAGCACAGTTCAGAGTGCCACTGTTAGGATAATGGGGCCTGGGATAAATTACACCGCTTGTGGGAAAGGAACAGAATGTTTGTATTCCACGCAGTTGTACACTGTATAAATCTGTGTACCGCAGATTCATGTTTCAGGGAAAACCCAACCAACTATAACTGTGCTATCACTTTGACACTTTATATGCCGCATGTTCACTAGAGTGGGGGAAGCACTACGTAATTAAAGAAACAATGTTTTTATTTAACCCACATATAAAATTTCCTGTCCCTCTGCCTTTCTCCCCCTATTTTCAAGATGGGTTGAAAGCCCTTTGTTTACAGCTGCATGTTCTATTTTATAGTTCACATAACACTTTGATAAGCAGTCTTACTCTAGTGTAATTGTTTCTGCCCTGGGTGGTGTTTTTCAATATAAGTCGTGACTTGACAGAAACATGTGTCACCAAATGCCACAATTTTTTTAATCAGTCAAAATGTGCCACTGGGCAACTTCAGTTTTCAGACTACCTTTCTAAAGTCAGGTTTACTTCATTAACCTGACACTGACATAAATTCTTTCTTCTGTGCTAGTATCATCCTAAAATAAAAAGCAAAACAAAACAGAGGCAGTATGCCAGTCCTCGTAGTTTGAAAACCTGAGGAGGATTTCTGACTTAAAAAAATAACTTATTTTTATTCCAGTTTTCCGCCTTCTTTAAAAGTGGAAAATTTCTACCTTTCCACTTCTATTTTTCTTTCAGCATCTGGAATAAGGGAGACTTTCAGTTAAAAGGGCAGCTGGTAGCATAAAGTCCTGCAGAGATCTTCATACAGGGTTACATTTTGAAATTATATATAAAACTTGAACAAATTCTCATTTTAACACCAGTGGACAGGTGACACATTCTGCAGAAATGCTCATTTTGATCTTTTAAAAAAAATATCTTCAGGCTCATTCTAGCTCAGAGAGGGAGATGCTTTAGCAGATGATTCAAAACAGAAGTCAAAGTTAACCTCTCTGAATCGTTTGCGGGAGTATCTCTTCTGCTCCATTCACTGTAGTGAGAACACGGAGGATTTATTAAAGCTGACCTTTGTACATATTCTCCCTTTTCCCCCCGGATATCTCTCTGATGACTTTTTATTAGCTGACATGATACTTTCATGCATCTGTTTTTGTTCCCAGACCCTTCAGTTATTTTCAGTTCAGCAACTACAATGTATGGACATGAGCTTCAGAATTCAGGCTGATATCCAGGGTTCAGGGGTTATTTTGGCATACTATAGAGCAAGGGTTGTTGTCAATGTTCATATCTGCATCTGAATTTCACTGAAGTCTGGGAGATTTTCTGTAGTGTTTTGGTTTTACAGTCTGTAAGATCTGTTCTGTTGCCATCCACAGGCTCCTTCAGTGAATCTACGTTAACTGACCTTTCTGTTATTCTGAATCACGCAAACATTTGTGGGAGGGGAAAAGCTAACCAATAACTCTTGGTTAAGTGTGTAGTATGAGAGCCATTGTAACCATTAGGAGAAGGTATTTGTTTTACAGAGGAAAGGGAGAAAACAGATTTTTGACAGTCAGAGCCTTACTGTTATCTCATTTGTGGTGCAAGTAGTGAGATGTCTAACTGTTAATGTTATACATGTCATTCATTAACCATACACACATGCAGACACAGAATTGGGCTGCAGGTGTAAACTATGTATTTTTGTGAATGTAAGTGCAGGTGTGTTTAAACCCTCTAATGTCTTTTAAAGCTGACTTTGCTATAAATTTTCATGAGGCTGCTTTCCTGGGTCAACATTTTGATAAGTAGTCATGGTGGTTTGTATTTTGCTGTAGTTGTAGCATATTTTTTTTTTACATCTTTCTATCTAAAGTTAATCTTTTATACCATTATAAACGTTAAAAAGAGAGTTGCATACATTAAATAGATTTGTACTGTAATAATGGATTATTCCTCATTGGGCAAGATGTCTTCATTGGTATAAATTGATAGAATTTAATGGAGCTGTGCCAGTTTGCACCATAAAAAGAAAACATTTCCTTACATTCAGCAACCTGCTGCCTATGCAGCTATGGTGTGAAACATGTTTGAAACTTGTGTTCGTCATCTGATCCGTGTCCACATTCTGTTAAACGAAGAACAGGAAAAACAGAGGAAAGAAAGAGATGTCTATGTAGTTTACTGCTGAATGGGTAGCAAGGGATTAACTTTGGAACACTTCATTTCCTCACATTGTGCTTTGAGACATGGGTTTTATTCTTTAGAAACTGTGTATTTTTACACTCCTCCAAACAGCATGTAAGGAAAGTTTAATAAGAAGACGCTCTCTTGTATTAAGTAACAATGTTTTCTTATTTTCTGAAGAAACAGTTTTCCTGTTATTTCCAACAAAACACTAAGGAGGACAATATTACAGCTCAGTATTACAAGGCAGCACGTTGCTTATCCCATGAAATCCCACACATCTTATTAGTCCTGTTTCTGTGAATTGACAGGAATTGCTATTTAAAATTCTTTCCTGTCTGCTAAGGAAAACAATTCTTCATTGAAATTAGCTCTGTGCTTCTTTGCAAGCAATGGAGAGAGGTTATGTCTACAGTGTGTGTTCCCTGTGTACCCAGATGACAGAGATCTCTAGGTACAGAAGCAGCACTCTGTTTTTAAGCTGTGCCATTTATTTCAAGGAGCAAAATTTTTGGGAGCCTGATGATCCTTGATTCGGGCCCCAAGTTCCATGGCTATCTCAGCAACTTTTTGTCCTGTTGTCACTTAAGTCAGTAGGAACTCTGATCTTAAAAGGCTTCTCTTTTCATAAAAGGAGGTTCCTGCGTTAGTATGGGAAAATAAAAAGGCAACACTTATGGCTGTGGCTGTCAGCTCCATTGGCAACCATCTCATCAACACAGTACAGTTAACAGCTGTCTCTGCCCTGACAGTTGCATCATTGTTGATGCTGTTAATACGCAGGGAATAGAAGTCAGCTTGTGCTTCAGAAATAGAAGGTGAAAAAAAAAAAAAATCAATATTTATTGCAGGAATGAAATTTATAGAATTAAATATCTGCTTCAGAAGTTTGAGATTATTTCATCATATTTGCATATGGTAGATTTTTTTGTTTAAGTATTCATTCTTAAAATTTGTTCTCCCTCATCATCTATTTCCAAGTTTCATGAACTTTGTGAAGTACAGTACTAAATTGTACTTTCTAGTCATATTTTCATATCCTGGGCTTCTTAAAAATGACATGTTCTGATGTTTTCCCTGCCTCTGGCTTAAAACAAAGATAGAGCATGGCAGATACTAGGATCAGATTTTACTTCTTTGATACCTGGATTATATGGTACAAAAAGCGTATCCTGTAGTTTCCGTGTTCTGTGTCTGCAAAATGTGTGGCTGCTGGTTCCTGGCCTGCTGACTCCAGTCCTGGAGGTGAAATAAAGCAGAGGAATGTAGGAATGCATTTTGTGGTTTTCCAAGAGATCTCACCAAAGCACAGTAATCCTTTCAAGACCTTTGTTTCTCCTGCCCATAGAAAATATGGCCTGTAGTTTAGATATGACTTGTCCACTTCCAAAAGAACTTGCAGAGCAGTTGAACACAAGACCAAAGAGAAGGATCAACTTTGGAGTGGTGCGTATGTGTCAGAAACCTCAGAGAGAATTGCCTCGCTGATCTACGTTGTATCTTTAAAATGATAGCAGTGGTATTCTCCTGTGGATGGTTGATCTAGCTATCTAAAACCATCTTAAGGACTTCAGTAGCTACTTATCTAAAAACTAACGTATTAGATAGAGTACTAAAGCAAGTGTATGCATTATAGTGATTTATTTTTTTGTAAGTTGTTTTTTTCTACAGATGTATAGTATCTTGTGGTACCTAGGTTAAAAAAGCACTGAACAATTGTCACATTTTCTTTCATTTGTACACTTTTTTTAAATTTAAAAAAATTTTATAATAATGGCTGAATATGAAGGTATAGCAAAATGGGGTAATTCTATAGTATGAGAGTGTGTGTGTGTGTGTGTGTGTATTAGAACAGCGTTCGTTGCTACTTGAATTGCAAGGATTCTGTGTCCACATGCATTAGGAAATTAGTAGAGCAACTGCTAATAAAAGAAGGAAGAAATAACAGAGCAAAATCAGGAAAAATATTATCAGCTGCCATCATTTGATATCAATGTCTTACACCAGTTGTACAGCTTTTTGCTGAAAGGAATAGTAAGAGTTTAAAAGTGAGAAGCTTAGAAATTACCACACCAGAGCAGACCAGTTAGCTCCAGTTGCTGCCACTAATGGTGTACTAAAGATGAAATGGAAGGTGCAAGTTATGTCCTGGAGTTTCTCAAGGGAAGCTTTCTGCTGGTACTGATCACTCAATGTATTTTGTGAAACGTATGGGCAGAATGCTTATAATTCACATAGCTGCAGGTGCTGTTCTTTCTTGTATTAGAATAAAATCCTAGAAATGAGTGAGGAGGTTCTGGCTTTTCACATGTCTGCTTGAATGGAATGTATGACTATGCAACCTATGTACCCAAAGAAAATAAACAACAGTAAGCACAATAGGTAGCCCCTGTCCCCCAAATTAATAGTTAAGATAGAGCAAATAAGAGAAAATAAGAGCTATCCTGACCATCTATTTGGAAGTGTCTCTGGAGGGTTTAATATTTTCTTTCTTTCATTTAGTATTTTTGGCCAAAGCTGGAACTAGAAATGCTGAAAGAGAATCTGTTCTTGTAGCACTCCCAGCCAGATGAAATTAGGAGGTCTCGGCAATCAGTTGAAAGAGCTTGCTGCAGGAAACTTACACTTCGGAGTCTCAGAATCTTCTAGTGTGGCTGGAACCTCTGAAATTTGGAAGGGCATCCCTGTCGCTCTTACAGAAAAAATAACCTTCTCAAAGGGGACTGTCTCTAAAAACTAGGCATTAGGAATTGGAATGTGTAATTGAACTGCAAATGATTTCCAGCCATTGCCATTCATGTTTTGACTTTTTTCTTCTCCCTCCCCTACCCTGTAGTTCATGACAAAAAACCCAAATAAGCGACTTGGCTGTGTGGCATCACAAAACGGGGAAGACGCGATTAAGCAGCATCCATTTTTCAAGGAAATCGACTGGATTCTTCTAGAACAAAGGAAAATCAAGCCACCCTTCAAACCTCGGATTGTAAGTAGCAGTTTGCATAACATTCAGAAGAAACTTGGTTTGACAATTCTAGTTGTTGGCTTTTCTGAGACATGAGATTACTTGATGCAACATTTGGGGGTTGAAATAGTAACATAAAAACCATGCTGAAAAGATTGCCTTGTCATTGTTTCTGTGAAGGTAAGTGTCAGGAATAGATTTAATGCACAGGAAGATGTTCATGTTCAGTCACATAAACCATGAGAGGGTTCGAGGCCCTGTTTTAATTATTTTCCTGTGTTCCTAAAGATACCTTGATCGGAAGAGATTATTTCAGTTGGGTATATACTGTCTGCACTTTCTGTGTGAACTCTGCTATAGTCTTGCGTTGCCAATGGCCACTGGATTTTGTAGTGAAAGACGGAGGAAAGAATTTCTGATTAATAATATTTTAACTGAAGCTACTTAAAAAACCAGTTTCCTGGGGGAAAGAAATATAGATCGTAATTGGATAAATTGATGTACTTACATTTTCCTAGGTAATAATCAAGTATTTCTATTTTAAAGTAACAAAAACATGTAGCAGCCCCACATGCAGAAACTGCAAAAGCCAAGTGAAAATACTTTACTTATTCTTGTCTTTCTCTGAATGAAAATATGTACAGTTCACCAAATGTCAGCTTTTCACCTGAGAAAGCGTGCAGTAAATTTTGTGCTTGAACAGTACAAGAGAATAATTTTATGATAAATCCTTTGAGATTGATTTGCATCTTTTGACTTTGCACATTCCTAGTTACAATATTTGATTTGCCTGTAAATAAGATCAAGGTACTTGTTTGTTTCTTTCTTTAGATAGTTTACAAAGGTATTTTAAACAAAACAAAACAAAACTTTGGGCTCAACACTGAATTCTAACATAAATTTAAAGGTGAAAAAGTCCCCTCTGTCATTGCAGAATTGCTGTCTGTCACATTGAATGCATTTAATTTTAGCCCAGTGAGATGCATTTCCCCAAGTTCCTTGTGTAGGCGGTGAAAGTGGGGCTGCCCGTCCAGAACAGGAGCCTGAGGTAGCTCCTCTGAGTCCACTCTTGGAGAAGTCTCTCTCTCTGTAGCTATGCAGAAAGAGCCCAAGGGGATTGACAACTGTAAGTGAAAGTTAGCCCTCGTGAATGTCTTTCTAGGACTAATAGCAAGATATAGTGTTATCACATGGGGAAGTTTTTCTTAATATATTTCTTGGAGAATGGAAACCTTATAATGCGGTAGCTACAGGCAGAGGGATGCCTGAGCCAGCCCCTCTCCTGGAAAGGGTCCAGCCAGCTGGGCGTGCAGGCTGCCTTACCCTGCTGCCCAGCTGTGCTCTGGAGGTGTGGCCAGGTTGCACCTAGTGCCTGAGCTGACTTACAAATCTCTGCGCTGATGCAGGAAGTGTAAACCGCAAATTAACCCTATTAGTATCTATCTGAAGCCTATTTAATACTGTCACTACCTGCTTTCCCGTCAGGTGCCACGGCCCTGATAGTTGCAGACAGCCTTAGTCGGTGTTCAGCTGAGTTGTGTGCGTAGCTCTTTTCCCGTTTTCACAAGAATTTGGCCTTTCATCTCACAGTAATTTTTGTTGCTTTGCTCAGTATTCATAAATGTTTTGGTAATACAGTTATTAAATCAGGATGCACAATTCTGAAATAATTTTCACTTTATGCCTGCATCTAGTAAGTCCCAGATTCCACACGTCTAGTCTGTTTATTGGCTGTTTTCCTTTCACTATCAAGATGCACAGTCCTTTTGACAATAGGTATTTTTACGAGGCCTTTATTATTTTTGTCAGTATTCCTGCTGCGGCGGTCTTTCTTAAAAGTCAGGAGGGATTTAGCATGTCAGACATTTTTATTCATTGCTGATATAAATACCTTCTACCTTCTCAGTGCAGCTTCTTTCTCTTTCTGGTAATTATTTCACTGCTGTTATATTGTAAAGCCATTCCTATTTTATTCATTTCTGCTGTTTTGTTCCTTTTCTCCTTTTCTGCTTCCTTTAATGGTATTTTAATTGGATATTTCAGTTTTAGTAGTGATTTCAGATTATTTCAGAGTAGTCCTTTGTATGATTTTCAAGACAGCTGCTTGCTCTTTAGTAATTGCTATGGTGATTTTATACATCTTTATTTACACGTTTTCTCATTTTTCTTCAGGCTGCTTCTGTAATGTTGGATTTTGATACTACTTCTTTCCAGATTATATATGCCAACTTTCTTTATTGTACCAAATTTGATTCCTGAAGTCTAGTAGTTCTGTATGCTTGGTTTTTTCTGAACTTTTTTTTTAATGGGGTGAATTCAGATAATACGTAGTCAATGTTACAGGCATCCCTATTATTTTCATGTTCTTAGTCTGCTGTCTCTAAGATATCTTCCCCAGTGACCTGGTCCTATCAATTTTTACTGATAACTTTTCTACACTTAGAAAGGATATACCTTCTATATTTACACTATGTTTATGGTCCATCAGCTGCTTTGTACCAGCTGTATAAATTTTGCAGTTGTTTGGATTTTGTTGTTGTGTAGAAATCTTTGAGCAAGATGACACTGAAATTTTTACTCGTCCTCTTAAAATTGAAAGATTTATTAGTTGGAAAGTAAAGTGTGATATATATCTAGGCTGGAGAGAAAGATCACACAAAATCTAATTATTAATTATGCAACTTCAAAAATGGTAAAGGAATCTAGGGCAGTAAATTTCAAATGCTGAAAAGGTGATTTTGGATACTTGCCAAGCTAGAAGAGATTGAACTCACTTTGAAAAATACAGGAAAGAGGGAAGAAGGCGAACACTAATGAAATAAAGTCTACTTTAAAATCTAGACAGAGTTCTTCTCTAAATTCAGTTGTGGCTGTAGCATTGAGATTCATTGATTCAGATTAACAAGCGTAACTGTTCCATAGCTATGGAGTAACTATGGAAAAAATATAACTAATGCCTGTGTTTGGAATGTTTTCTGGTTTTTAACATCTTTCAGTATTGATAAAGGGCTGTTGATTATTTAAAAGTGACTTGTAATGTTAAAAGGGGATTAAAAAAATATATTTTTAATCTTATGTTCAGGAGAGCCTAGATGTGTGAAAATAGCTATGAGAAGAGAGGCCAGATTATTAGTCAGAAAATAGACATTCTTGCATGTGATATGTGAGTGTACATATGTGTAGGGAAAGAAGCATACAATGCATATGTAGTCATTTGTGCATTCAAATTGAGTTTTGCATGCACATACAAAATTTGGCTCATGCAAGAATGCATATATTTACACAGGTATTCATCTATTTTCTGACCAACTGTTAAGATGACTAAGGGGGGAAATTTTATAATTACTGTATCATGCACACTTTCAAAAAAACCCAAAACATAGGGTCTATTCAAATGAGCTCTGGGCGATACAAAACGCTGGCACTAAACCACTAAAGTCATTAGGGAAAATGGTCAAACACTGAGGTCCCATCAGACAATGGAATAATCTGCCAAGGGAGGTCATGGAGGTGCTAGCGTGGAAACAAACCTTGCTTCATTTCTGCGTCACTACTCCGCTGATCCCAAAAACACATGAGCTCTTTGGTTAGCACAGTCGTCTTCCTATTCTGTTACCTTTTGTCCTTTCTCTACCATAATAGATTTTCTGAGGAGCTATATTACATGGTACTGTAAGGCTTATGCTTCTCCATGGTTCAGGTATGCCTCTTCAGCTCTGCCAGCCTTAAGTCTGAATTTTTCAACTGGACTTGGAAGAAACACTGCATGGCTATTTATTAGCCAGACTTTTGAGGGTTTTTTTCTTAAATCTCATTCATGCTGTGAAGGTATGCAAACATATTCCTTATACCAGAAATATATCATTAATGTGTTTCTAGTTTGTACATGATTTGGTTATTCTAATGATGTTTTGGAAGCTGAAATTTCTTTCCTAACTGTTTTCAGCCTTGGAATTAAACTTACTGAAGTCCAAAAGGTCCTTGAAAAACTATGTTTTCTGAAGGCTTGCAAGAGTGCCCTGGGCAGAGCACTCATACAAATGGCTGTGGTTTAGATTGCTAAGGAGTGCCACGCCAGGTTGTGTTAGGTAGAGACAATGGAAGTAGATTTGGTGGCCCTGAAACCTGCTGTGAAAGATCTTTGGCTGCTGCTCCAGCTTAATGACTTGGAATAGAGAATACAAAGGGGTGAAAATGCACTGGGGCCCAGTCCTATGATGCATATTATCTACCAGCCCTTCCTTTCATAAATCCAGAATTGTGAGGCTTTTCAGTGGCTAAATTATTTTTTTTATATATATACTATAGTTTACTATACTGAGGGTTCCTCCCATGTAGAGCTATTATAAATGTTAAGCTACTATAGAAAAACTAATAGCTCTGGGGCATGTACATTAGAAATCAAGCAAACTTTTGAACAGCTATGAAGAGGATGTTTGTTACATCTAAGCTCCAGTGACTTTGACAGTGTCTCTTGAAGATCATTTTGTCTGTTCTTAAAACCTAATTCTTAGAGTTTCACAGACTGTCTTAAAATTTTCTGAATAATGTTATTCTTCCCTGCTGCTTTTAATGCAGACATGAATATGTAATTACATATGCAAGAAATGAGTACAGTTTTAGGGCAGACAGATATCTTGCAGACAGATATCTTTTCTCCAGAGCAACTGTTTTGAGACAGAAATCCCTTTGAGGCACTTTATTCCTGTGTTGAGATATTTTGTCTCTGTATTCTTCCTGGAATTTTATTCCATTTGGAGAATGAAATTTCCCTAATCAGCAGCCGTAACACCAGGCTATGGTTTGCAACATAATTTATTGCCCAAGAAGCACAAAGGCCTTCATATAGTATTCAGTGATTCTCTGTTCTCCATCTTTCTTTGTTTCCATGGTTATGCTCCTGGCTTGGTTGAATTGTTTATTTCCATTTTCAAAGTGCATTTGCCATAATACAAATGAAAACGAGGGTGCAGTAGGTTAATTTCTTAACAAAGTCATTGATATGGTGGTAAGCGTGGTAGATCTTGCTTAGGGACACGATGGGATGATTTTGTCTATCCCATAATAAGATATGCATTAGAAACGGTGATTGACACAGATTGCCGCTTCACCTTGAATGTGTATTGATGAAATTTATATTGTCCCGAGTTGTTATTTACTGGTAAAGCTTATACTTGAAATAGTGAAGCAAAGGTGTATTTTGTCATATTTTGCTTCTTCCTCAATCTTCTCCATATCTTATTAGATTCCTGCAAGAAATTCTTTGTGCCATTTCTGGTGCACAGCTGGCCAGCTGCAGGCTTTCCAGACTGAACTTTTGGCCTGCTGACATGCCACTAACATCAGCCAGTGAAGCTCAGAGAGGTGTGCACAAGTGGCATAAAGATACACGATCTCCCAGTCCCACTTGCCAGGGATGGAGGAACATCACTGCCCAAAATTTGTTGCTCATTTGGCTGAAGCCAGTGGTAGCCTCATATGAGCATCAATATCAGAGAATCATAGAATAGTTTGGGTTGGAAGGGACCTTTAAAGGTCATCTAGTCCAACGCCCCTGCAATGAGCAGGGACATCTTCAACTAGATCAGGTTGCTCAGAGCCCTGTCCAACCTGACCTTGAATGTTTCCAGGGATGGGGCATCTACCACCTCTCTGGGCAACCTGTTCCCAGTGTTTCACCACCCTCATCATAAAAAATGTCATCCTTATATCTAGTCTAAATCTACCCTCTTTTAGTTTAAAACCATTCCCTCTTGTCCTATCGCAACAGGCCCTACTAAAAAGTTTGTCCCCATCTTTCTTATAAGCCCCCTTTAATTACTGAAAGGCCACAAAAAAGTCTCTCCGGAGCCTTCTCTTCTCCGGCTGAACAACCCCAACTCTCTCAGCCTTTCTTCGTAGGAGAGGTGTTCCATCCCCCTGAGGGATTTCTTCTTGGATTTTGTAGAATTAGACTAGCACAATAAAATCACTCTCATATTTCTTATGCTGTTGGTCACAGTGGCTCAGTGTGCTGTGAGGAGCTGTGAGACTGGAGGAAGCTGTTAGGCACTGCGCAGCAAGGACAGCCTCACCACAGGCACACTCCTGTCCTTTCAGGCTGCGTTTTCACTGTTAACCCTTGAAACGTGCATGCAAACAGACACCCTTGTCGTTTTCATCCACCCTGTTGTAAATGTCAGGGTTGGGAAAATTTGAGACTTTGACTAAGATGTCCTCAACATGAAAAAGCTGAAGAACTCTGAGCCAGAGGGTCATACAAAGCCTGATAAAACAGATGTTTGCCATGTGTATTTCTTTTTAGCAATTAAGCCAAAGTTTCATCGCTAATGGCTTTATCAGTGCCTGTGGCAATCCATTCATAGTGTGGCTTTATGGAGATGAAGTTAACAAAATAATCACATTATGGTGATTTACTGTGAACGTGCAGCTTTCACAGAATAATACATTATTTTAATTTTCTTTATGCATTCATAATTTCTTGGATTTCCATTTTAAAAGCCTGCTTTCTTCAAGAGCATTAGAAACAAAATGAACAAGATAGTTTATTGCAGAATTGTATCGTGCAGTATGGAGCAACAGCAGCTGCCGCCAGCCCATATAGTTCATCTAATGTGACTCCCTTCGTTTTGCAGCCTCTTCCATTCCCACTGTTATATCACTGAGAATGTTTTCTGAATATTTATATGTTCCTTCTTCAGTTCTGACTTCTCAGGGTTAGAGGGTTGGTCTAACAGCTAAAACCAGAGACCCGAGAATTGCAAGATATAGAAGTTCTTCTACCAAACTTTCTAGAAACTCATGGTGTGGTCCAGGGTTCATCACCTAACCTTTCAAGCCTCAGTTTCCACTTTGTGGTAATCTCAGGATGCTTAATGCAAAGTTCTGTGACAGCAAAGACATATGACTGAGAAGTGTGAAAAACCAAATGCTCAAGATCAGCCTGGCTTTTAAATTAACTGAATGTGTAGGACTTCCCTTGGAAGAGTGTTCTATGCTATACCAGACCTCAGTGTTAGCAGATTTCATCTTGATCCTCAGTCCCAAATTTCCTACGGTCATTTGCACCTCTCTCTCAGCTCCCGTAACTCTAAGACAATCATAAACCGTTATCGATGTCCCTCCCCCCTTAGTTATCACTATCTGAGCCACATTGTCTGTATGCAGTTTCCTTGTGAACCTAAACTCCCTTGTTAAGTCTTGACTTAAGGATGCCAGCAATGTGTCCTCTTTCAGTTTTGCGCTGCAGCAAAGGTTTGAAATAAAATCATTCCCAAATACAAAATTCTAGTCTTAGCCAATGATTGTGGGTTACAACTGGAGTCAGTGAGCACTGGGAATTTTCCCCCTCCCCTAAACGAGTGAAAAACTGCGAAAATTTTGGCAGCCCTTTGTCGATGACTTATGACAAGCCAGATGCCCACAGTGTTTGGAAACTGGGTAATAAATAGCAAATACAAACCAGCACCTACAGAGTGTGCAGCTGGCCTTTTTGCACAGGCAAACAGGCAGAGGCCGCACCTGCCTAACGGGTAGGTGCCTCACTGAACAGCTTCCGAAAATGTGTTCAATTAGAGAGGTGTGTGTTTAAATTGCTGCAGCAATCGTCTGCTTACTGTGAAATATGGCTGGAATCCTTAAAGAGGGACCGCGTTTCTGGAGAAAACTTTCAAATATATTAGCCTGAAACATAAGTTTTATAATCTCAGATTTGTTTTCATACATGATAGCTAACAGGCAAAGATTTTTTTACTTTTTGATGAGGGATTTTTAACCTGGTGTTGGGAAGTCATGATACTGTTTTGGTGGGGGTTTTTGGCACTTCTATTTTTTTGTGACAGTGGATTGTATCGTCATACGTGCAGAATTATGACTTTGCCTTTACACTGTGGGGAAGAAGCCCTGTAAAATGCAGTATCATTCAGTAACACCAAAAGGAACTTAGGAAATTACAGGCCAAATAAATTTCTTTTTGTATAAATGTTCTCTCTTTTCAAGTTTGCTTCAGTGTGAATGTCCCTCTTTAAGGTAAGGCCTTCAATGTGGGGAAAATGTCAAGGTAGGTCCATTTTTAGGCCTAATAACCTTGAGGTGTCCCTTCAGTTTCATAATATATTTCCATTCAGTCATCAGTGCATGGCAATGAGCATTTAGCAGATGGGCACGCAAGGGGCTATACTGCATGCTTTTGCATGAAGTGTTACTGCTTAGATGAAACACTGGGGAGTGATCTTGAGACCTCAGACCCTCATGTACCATTGTGAAACATTGCACATTATGTATTTCCCACTTGCTGCAGGCATTTCAGGCGTAGGAAAACAGTGGGCTTTCTTCTGAGAGTGACACCGTGGTTACTAATACTGGTGTACGAAAAAAGGTTTAGAATCAGGGAGGAATCTATATTTGTCAGAATGGTTAACATATATCCTTTATAAAAAGTAAAGAAAAATGGATGTGGACTTTCGGGACTTAGCCTTTTTATTGCAAACAGCCATAACGGTTGAAGTCCAACACTTTTTTGCACGCTTCCCCTGCCGCAGGGTATCATGAATTGGAATATTTAATGTCAGCTGGTTCCTAAAAGTTACACTTTTCTGCTAATGGTTCAAGCGTTAGCCAGGTCGCTGCTGATCAAGAAATATTGGCTATTGGCAGGCAATGAAGTTCGACATCTCAGTTTAGCTTGTAGTAGACAGCTGTGAACAACGGTACCATAACTGCCTGCAACGTAGTTTGTACCGATTGGTCTAGCATGTGGCTGGGCAGGGCAGAGAAATCCGTGACACTTCTCTCGACAAAGTAAAGGACCTTGGTTTCCAAAGCACTTCAAACAGCTCAGAACTTTGTACAACCACTAAATTTGCTCAGAGTGTCAGTATATAGCTTTTGAGGAGCCTATGTGCAGTTTCTATCACCACTTAGAGAAATCAAGAGTAAGTGAGCTGGTATTTTTAAGGGATTTCAGTGTTGTTTGTTTGGATGAACGAGGTTCTGTTTTCCCAGAATTTGCTCATTCAGTTAGTCTTATTTTTTGTTTCTTATTCTCTTCAGCGTCAGTGCCTGCAGCAGCTGTTTTTAGCTGTGATTAGCACAACACTAGAATTACAGAAGTTTGAAAGCTACTTCCCAGCACTGCAGGTTCCCAAATATTTATAAGTTAAACAACTTTTATTATGCTTCTTTTGATTCTGCACTGGGGATCCAGCAGTATTTGTTTGGTTTTGTTGAGTCCTGGTCTTGTAGCACTAAAATCTTTTCATACTGAATAATGAAGTTCATTTAATCATCTGTTGAACATACATTTTTAAGTGGCACCCATTGGGACGGAGTGATAAGCAACCAGAGTGTTCCTGCTTTCCTTTCAGGCTTCCTCAGAAAAAGACAAATTCTGTTTCACTTTTTGACTGCTTTAATTTCCAGTGCTGTTTTCAGAAAGTAATCTAAACCATTAAGTGAAATCATATTATCATGGTTACTTACAGTACATTCTTAAGCATGCAAACAAATATTTTATTTTTATATTAATGTTGATAATAAATAATATTCCTGGGTTGGGCCTGTTTCTGATGTCATTAAAAGCTAGTTGCAAAACACGAGGTTATTTAAGAAACAGTGAAATCTGGCTATTTACCAGACTGTGGAGAGGAATTTATCAGAAAAAAGCAAAGACTCATCCAAGGCTGGCAGTCCTTGACTAGTCCCATTCACAGCTGCAGTCCGGTGAACATAGAGTATAAGAAGAGCTTTTGCTTCGCGTTGATTTCTCATGCAGAACCTTTTGTATTAGCAGTATACCATGATAATGCAAGTGTAAAGTTAACAACAATGGCTTACGAGGGTGTTCATCCAAAATGGGCAGCAAAAATTTGTCAATGTATGTGTTTACAACTCTGCATAGTAGTGCAGAACTTAATTCCTTTGGCATTTGCACTAATATGCAGATGGTGACGTGAAGCAGCTGATATGTGAGCATTTATCTTCAGTAGCAGGACAGGGAAGGCATCTTGAAATGGTAAGGAATCCTAGCACTTCATTAACTGCTGCTTTCCTCTTGTTATGCTGCTGTGTTGTTACAACGGATTTTGTTACTGTGGAGGTACAGGCCTTGTACTGGTCCTCTCAACAGCATGCTCCAGGAGTCATACACTTAAATCATGTGAAATGGGGGGAACACTCAGTCTAGATATTTATGAAAAACCTTAAGCGCAGATCTTATTCCTTGATTTGCATGCCATATTCATGTTTGCAAAGGACCTACAGAAGAATGATTCCCTTTGCTTAATTATGGAGTATGGAAAAGAAGGAGTTGAAGGTCATGACCACCCATGACTCTCTGAAGGACTGTGTTTATATTTGACAAGAACAAGTAGAAAGAGAAATTGAATTTGTGCCCTCAGGTCCGCAATAATAGCTCGAGTTCCCAGCAAGACGAGGTTCCTGCTGTGCAAAAAGCCATATAAGTGAGAGACAATCAAGAGATCATAAATAATGATAGACACAGAGATCACAATCCATGTCAAAACTAGGAAGAAAATTAGATGCATAGTGAAGAGAAAATTACTCAAGCTCAAAGCAGATCAGTAGCAGAACCAAGAATGAAACCTGTGTTACTACAAAGTCTGCTATGTCTTACTGCACTCTTTTAATAAAACAATGTTCCAAAAAAGCAGTTCCAGTGTCTGGAGGAAAGGTGGAAAGGAGATATATTGAGATGCAGATGCAGAAGTAGTAGGCATTCGTGCATAATTGTGCAATGCCTTTTTTTTTTTCAAGCCTACAATTTGTATGAGTATGTGCATTAGTTTCAAAAAAAAAGACAGCACCTTCAGCTGCTTTCTAAGAAGTCACATATATCTTTATTTTAATCTGTCTTTGCAAAGGCTTAAAAATAATTATTAGACTTTAAAATATGGTCTCTACAATTCAGTAGTCTTAGAATTAAACCATCATCGTTTAGCTTTCTCCATTTGTATAAAGTGAGACCTGCTATACCATTTCTCTGTATGAAAGCCTGTCATATGCATCATCCATGTCAAACCAACAGCTTTATTCTTAATGAGCTAGAGATCATCATCAAAGAGCATGAGTTTCCCTGAAATGTTTTGAAGAAGGCAGTCTTGCCAAAAAATCTGTAGCATTCCTACTCTATGGCCTGCAGTGCAAACCGTTCTAGTGTGTAGCTGAGTCTTGGAATGATACTCCCACTGTACGTGTTTGCTGTTACCTTTCATGCTGTGGCGTTTCTTTGCATCCAGTGTCACAATGCATACGTCCATGCCTCCTTGATAGAGGAGGGGCTCAGCATCAGAAGATCCTGCTATATATTTATAATTTCATAACATATTCAGAGAGGTTTTCATAATGTGTTACTTTTCTGTAATTAAGTGGGATAGGTGACTGTAGGCAGAATAAAACGTTGGAAAGTCAGTTGGTCGGTATTTATTCAGGATACACGGCAGAGATATGAGTCTTGAAATACTTCATTACATCGTTCACCTATTCACTAGCATCAGATTCTCCTTAATTTATTCCTTGTCTTTGTGATTGCTTAAAGAATGGAAAGCAAAGTAAATCTATTGATCTTTTACAGAATAAATCTGGTCAAATATCTCAATGCACTGCTAGAATATCTATATTTGGGTAATTTTTCAGTGATTTATGGGATGTCTGCTGGAAACCACTGGAATTCTAGGGACATGTGCCCTAGACTTACCAACTCTCCTGCATCGCTTTTTTCTCTTTGCAACTCAGCTCCATTTTCTGGGTATAGCCAGTCCTTTGTGCTAAAGTGCTAGTTATCAGGAAGACAAAAACACTTCTACACGTGTATTTGAGGACTCACCAGCAGGTGGTTTAGCATGTCGCAGATGCACCAGCCCTGACTACTATAACCCTGCTGTAACAACAATGGTTAAAATGCAATTGCAGGAGAACACAACTGAAAATGGACTAATCTTGGATGTGTACCAGGATGTAAGAGGGGAGGTGACATTGATGATCATGACCTTAGAGCAGCTGAGGATATCAATGGAGGCTTGCCCATATAATGTGAATTAGAGAGGTGCACATATAAAATCTGCACTGCAGAGCAGATCATAAAATTTGCAATAGGAATTGCATGGTGCAGATGAAGGGTGTTTTCATATGACTGTTCCATTACTGTCTCTTCTCTTATTTTTTCCTCACCCCAAGAAGAAATATAAAATTGTTTCCTGTGTAGTTAAACCCTCAAAGAAACCTACCATAAGGGAAAAATATAGTGTAGAAATTCAGAAGTTGGCACTCTTCTCCTGAAATTTTTTTCACTCTAAAAAATGCATATATTCTACCATAGCTTAGCTTATGTGCAGTGGTTATGTCATGATTAAGTCCTAATAGAAGCAACCCCTGATAAGGTGGACAAGATGGATCTTGAGGCTAAAGGACTAACCACAGGGGGGAAGCTGTAGTGCTGACCTCCCCTGTAGCTCCTGTGAAATCTATCTCCATCAACGTTTTACACAGAAATAACTGTTGTGCTTTAGCAATCAGGCTATGAACAAAGCAGGTTTGGTATACATAGCTTTACTGCTGTGTAGTCATTCATGCTAAAACCATACCCCAGTATGGCCATAGGGGACAACGGTTTTACAGTGACTTCTTCTGGGTGAGGTTCATTGCCCAGACTGCAAACACGGGGTGGCTGTCAGTGAACCTGCAGAGCTTTGATTTTGTTTGCCTTGCTGTTGGTTTTGTTGTGGTGGTTTTGGGGTGTAGGATAGAAGAAAGGCTGTGCAAAAGTGAAATACTAAGGCTGGCATCCTGGCCATGTAGTCATTATATGTTTGTACTCCCTAATTGTTTAGGTTAATCCTCCTTCCTACTTGACCCATTTCACCTTCCTAGGAAAGATACATACTGTTTCAGTATAAAGGTGGTTTCAGTTTACTGGATCACAAATGATCCCTTTTAAAATTCATAGTTCTGTGAATTAGCTTGGTGTTTATTAAATATCTGTGTACTTCCATAACAGGTTAAATTGTGGACTGCACAGGTTGGCATGCTTTTCAAATACTGTTTCACTATCCATTAAAATCTTTATTGAGTGGTTTTTTTCCCCACTTCTTTCTCTTAATTTGGTGTCCTTTACATCTAATGAAAGCATAATCTAGGAGCACAAAATCTCACCCTCTGCTTGGAAGTAATGAATGTTGGTATACTTGTAAAAACCACTTGGATTCAAAACCTTTTTTATCGTCATAACCTTCAGTTGAGTGTACCGCAGCTCATGTCTGATCTCTTGTAACTCTTCCATATGTGAATAGAACAATTAACATGCTGAAAAAATTTATTAACTTGTAAAGTCACTCTGATAACATATCTTTCATATCTTCTGAAATAAGACATTCAAGGAAATGCTTCTAATACTGGTACAGATTCTCAGGGCATGCAAATACTGTGAAGAGGCATCACCAGGCTAAACTTCTGTTTAGGGGCCTGAAGTGTTCTGCTTCTCAGCACGTTTCTTTCGCAGTATTCATGCTAAATTTCTGTATACATAGGATGAGTTATGTGCGAAAGTGAGCGCTCATTACAGTTGGTCTCAACTTTTTAGAAACTACTACACCTTTATGGAAAGAGATCCAGTCATTGGTGCAAAGTGATCTCTGCCTGTGCTGTGGTTTTTGTTACCATAACAGAGAGAGGTGAATGAGAGGACAGTGATATGTGAGGTTAGCCACATAACCTTGTGCTTCAGACCAGTTTGTTTGATGTCTTGAGTTTCCATTTGTCTTGAATAAAACAATCTGAAAATCTTATCAATGAAAAGATAAATACAAAATATTCAAACTCTGATCGTTCCGATCTAAGATTTTCTTCTTGATGATGCTGTGTCAAACGCGGGAATCATTTATTTCTTACTGAAGCAAAATTCTGGCTAAAATTAAATGGTACCGTGTAATACATATGAGAAGGTGCGACTCTTGCTGCTTGCCTCATTCCTCCTGCACTGCTGTCACATGCCTGTGTAGCTGCACACTGAAAGCTGCAGCAACTTCCTGCCCAGATTTAATGTGCCTGTCGCGTGTTTGATGTGCTGCTGATACAGCCAGGCACCGCACTGGAAGGTTTCTCTGGTGAAGCTCCCCAGTGAATGACAAACTTCAGGATTTCACTGTGGGATTGAAAATATATGAACAGGCATCAAGCACTGCCATTGACAGAAAATCACAGTGGAGTAAAGTTAAAGATGTTTCATTCAGTGTTATAGAAAGGCCAATCTGCATCTGCATTTCTGCGGAAATCATGAATGAGCTTTGTATATATTTTGTGTCAAAAGGTCAACTTACTGAAAAATATCATAGCACAATAATTTTTTCTTCCAACATATGGGTTCATTGTTATAATGATAATTTCTGAACTCACTTGTATTGGCTGTCTGTTCTGAATTACCTCCTCATTCTACTAAACTAAACAGAAATCTATTAACTGATTTAAAGAGGATTCCTACAGTTATACTTAAACAGCATATTGTGAATTTGTGGCAAAATCAGACTAAAATACAAAGCCTAGGCTTTTGTGACAGTGTTGTTTTCTGGCCACCACCTCCATCTTTCTTTCACCTCCTCTGAGTAGCCTTTGAACCTGCTGGACAATTCCAGCCCAATTTAGTGGAGCCATTAAGATGGCAAAGGACTTGAAAGAGTTTTGGTGATTTTCTGCAAATTAAATTAAAATAAATAATGGCGTAGAGACACATGCCTTTTAATGCCTCCAAGCTGGAGAATTAATTTAATCCTTGTTGGGCAGAAGAGAGTCCACCAAGCCTCTTAGCCTCATGACATAGCTGATGAGGTGCCCAAGCTTTGCTGAGTTCCCTGGTTTGGAACAGCCTCTGTCAGGTGCCTTCTTGGCAGGATTCCTGTGGCTTTTCAATACCAGAGGCTCCTGTCATTCACATTTAGTTCATGTGATTAATGGGAAGGAATGGCAAGTTCTAACTTTCTTAATGTATTTTCAGTGATAGGAACATCAACTTAGATTTCTTTTTTGACTGTTGCAATTCGTATAGTGTCATTTAGTAATCATTAACAGACAAGGTCGGTAAGCCTTGACACTGGAAAGCTTATTAAGCATGTTTTGGAGGTTTTTTTAAACTTGAGTCTGTGACTGCAGGTAGAAAATTAATTTTTCATTGAAATGGTAGTGAAAATAAAACCAGTTAAGAAAACCACTGTTTAATGTGTGCTTATTAATAGCATATGAAGTTCCTTTTAATATTTTAGTAATTATGTGAAGAGATTTAAGAAAAAAAGCATTTTGACTCATAAAACAATATTCCTTTGCCCGAAGTTGTACAGGCCAGCTAGGAAAGCTGATTAAATGGTGTTTTATGAAGAGATAGTCTTTTAAAATTTCCAATATCTTTAGCTCTTCAAACAGAAGCAGTAATCTTTGAATATAATAAAACGTGACTTTGACTTAAAAATTGTCATCCTTGATGGGTAGTAGGTCATGTTAATATTTATTAATTCAAGGGGTTCTATTTCTGTGGCATAAGTGTTACATCTTATCAGATCGTATCACCCACATGAAGTAGGTCCACCATGTCTCCCAGGATAAGCAGGTCACACTAGGTCAGTGCTCAGACGGCAGAGCTACGAAGCATTCACACTGCTGGAAAAAATAAAAGATCAGCTGGCCGGCACATTTCCTGCACAAGAGGTAGTGAGTCACTATTCCTTCTCACTATCAAAGATACTGTGCTGGTGGAGAAGTCATCTTTCAGATGAGGTTTAGAATTGGAGTCGTGTCATGTCAGTTTTAGTCATTAAAAGTGCCATGACACTCCTGCTGCTCTTTGTCAGATGGAGACGGACTGCCCACATGCTGCCTGCAGTAGGGCAGTTTCAGTGCAGCGTGGAATCTGACACCTATTGTTGGAAGCTCTTGGGTAGCTGCTGTGCCCCTGCTCTCATGTAGCATTGATGCATGCTGAACACAAGGTATTTTGGTAGTCTAGAGAGAAAAAAGTAGCATCTGAAACCTGGTCGAATTTCTGTATGTTTGGGTAGACAGCTGTGGTTTTGGGGGTTCTTTTTTTCCTAATAACCCTAGTTTCTTCAGTCATCTGAAATTGAGAAGTCTTACCTGGAAAAAAGTTTGAAAAGTTAAAAATAATGTACCCCAAAGTCTCAGGAGCTGCAGGCTAAATAAACAGAATCCCACCCATTGAATTACTGCATTTTTAATCATGCATTTGCCAGCCAATCTAAAGATTTTTCCTTTTCTCTTCATGATTTTTTTTTAATGTTCAAAGTTGGGTAATAGCTGCACTCTGTTTCCTTCATATAGTCTCCTTACCTTGCAGATCTTCTTTCTTTTCTCAGCTTCTCTGCTAGGAGACAGCCACAGCCCTTCATACCTTCATCCTGAGCCCTCATGCTGCAACTACATATTGGTTCTTGCTGTTGGCCTATACAGCACTCACAGTGCAAGTACATTAAAATAGCAATAGTAGCTGAAATGTGGCCAGACCTGTTTCGTCTTAGCAATGGGGCCTTGCAAAATAGCCATCGCTTCAGGAGGAAAGTGCCTAAGTTGCTAAGGAGGGTTTCTCAAATAAATCTTTGTGTTCAAAAGAAGCACTTGTTATGAAGTCTACCTTTTGTCCTGTATGGCTTAATCCACTCACTTTTGTTCCCTGTGACTTATTTAATCTCATTTCATCAATTGGTTAGTTAGAAGCTTGCTAGCGTATCCTTGCAATCGAAGATTGCTCCATACTTGTCCTGTTAATAAATTGGGTGATTTACATCTGTGCTGCCAAAAAGACATGGAATTGTTCATAAATCAGAGAAAGTTAAAAACTTCTATTTCCTTCTTTGGTCTTGAAGGCATATTTTAAGACATGCTAGGCTTTTAAATTAAGTAAATACCTTTGTTGTTTCAGAAATGTTTGGGATTCGAAGTTCTACTGGAAGTACAGTTATTTTTAATCAATAGGATTTAGGTACACCAGTGTTGGGACAGTTTTTCAGATGTACTTATCTGCACACTTTTTCACCTAACACCTTCACAAATCTTAGTGATGGTTTTCTGGAAAAAGTAGCTATTGGGAATTAATTGCCCCTGGTAGGCTTTGAGGAATTTGTCATCTTACTCTTTTAGCTTCAGCAAAGAAGTAACACTTTTCACAAATACGTTCAGTATGAAAACCTGAAAATAATATATATTGTATTTGTTCTCAGCTGGTCCACAGCTTATTTGCCCTGGATAACTAGTGGTTAAAGTACGAGTATAGTCACGTTTCTCTTGCACAGAACTACAGTTCTGAATTTGAATTCTACTTTCTACAAATATTCACTTACCTTCTTCTGCTTTAGTGACTATTCCTGTAGGAAATTCATCGTATGAGTGTGTGAAAATGCTACAGTAGGACATGGGGAACAAGAACAGTGTAGCCATAGTTGCAATGCAATGCATTTAAAAATTCATATGGAATTTCATTCTTATTTTGCAGTATTTGCCCAAATGACTGGGAAAAAACATAAAGCCCAAAGCCATGTCCCTCACGCTTTACACAGTTCAGAGTATATGGGTCATATACACTTTGAAGTAAATATTACAAATGTAAACAATATAAACATACATATATGTTTGTTAAGTCCATATTCCGTTCCTTTTAATGGAGTTTTGTAGATAGAGAATGTGGATTTTTGGTTGCCTGCACTTAGAAAGTAATTGTCTTACAAGTGACAGTCTCTTGCATTTATATAGACCTTTTTTTCCCTGTATTTATAAAGTTCTTACAACCAATGTAGGTGAAGGTTGCTATGACCATTTTAAAATTGTGAGAAAGAAAACTATTTTAGTGCCTCAGTAGAGTTGATGAAGAAAATACATTTTAATATATATTTTATACATTTATGTATATATTTATAGGAAAATTTACCTACATTGAAAGAAGGCATATATCCCATTTGGAATACATTAATGTACTTTATGATGTATCACTTCATGATTTTGTCATTTTACTTTGCAAGTCAAATAGCTATTCTATTTCTGGTATCATCTTAATCTCAGACATGTGCAAGACAGACACAAAGCTAGTTTTCAATGTGTTAGTGTGCCTCCACTAAGTATCACTCAGGTAACTATTAGATTTCATGAAACAAAGAGAAAAGAGACAGTGTAAAGGAAAATGTTTGTTCCAATTCCCTGAACCTGTACATGCCTGAAATCCGCTGCTAACATGGAAAACATGCACAGTGCAGGTCTCAAGGGAATAACAATGGAGAATGTTTTCCCCTGTAGCCTAGAGGGTTTCTTCCATGTAAATGTGCACAGATAATCACTGTCGTGAGTGCCCTGAGGACGAGTCAGCCTCCGCAAGGCTGTCTCTAGTTAATATGTCTTATTCCCAACCACAACATGTACAGTTGCACTTTGTTGGCCCAACTTCGCTGAAGGAGCGAGGTGCTTTAGACTTCAATGGGGAAATCCTGATGCCACTGAAATAAAGAAGAGTTCTGAGATGGATTTCTCTGGAGCCAGAATTTCACACTTTGCCATGGTGCTCTGACTGACATTCAGCTGCATTAGGAAATCTGAGTTGCCAAGGTGGAGCTCAAGGATTTTGGACTGAGAGCTGTTGCAAGGTCTACATCTGATTTTAAAGCTGAGTGTAGCCAGATATAAAGAAACAGTTAACTTAGAGTTGAAACAGTAGGCTATATTGTGGGGAAATCAATTAAATCAGTTCACTCTGTGGCTCTGAAATGAGATATCATTATGTTCAAATCTAAGAGGAAACAGCTGTACCACCTACTATGCCAAAGCCTTTTTTAAACTAGTCCTAATCTCAGCTTCCTGCTTTATCATCATACTGCTATTCCTTCGCCTGTCAGAGACCCGTGAGTCTCTGGGAACTCATTTATAGTACTGCTTCTGTGGCCTCTCCTGAACTCATTTATAGTACTTGCTCCTGTAGCTTCTCTCATATGTCTGTTATTCTTTGTGTGAAGTAGCTCCTCTTTTATTTCAATCATTCCAGAAAATTCAGCCTTTTGGGAGGGATGGAGAGGAGGGAGACCACCTTTTATTTTACTGTGCTGTTTTACCATTCACCTTATTTGTATTTTTCTTCTCAGAAAACCAAAAGGGATGTAAATAACTTTGATCAAGACTTTACACGAGAAGAACCAGTATTAACGCTAGTGGATGAGACAATTATAAAACAAATCAATCAAGAAGAATTTAAAGGGTTCTCTTATTTTGGAGAAGAGCTACTGCCATAGACAACGTTAGGCTGACATATGAATGATGCTGCAAGAAGTGATTCTGAAGAGATCATCAAATTACTGAGACTCAGTAGATCAAGAACTACTTTTCTTACCCTGAGCCTATATCCCCAATTAAAGTATATATTTATTGTTTTTTTTCCTTTAATCTTCTGACCTGAAAGCACTCTTAATTTCTGTCTCACAAAGCAATGCAAAATAATTTTGTATCAGAAATTGTAGATGTAACACACTGCCATATATTTGCAACTTTTCTTTTATTCCTAAGATCTCCCCAGAGAGAGGGATTGCATCTTTTCCATGGAAAATGAAGCCGTGCTATTAAAAGCGATTTAGCAGATCACGTTCTGTAATCGTCATATGTATTTAAGCTAAGAAGGTGAGAACTGTTTCTTCTGCACTGGTGGTTATGGTGAAATCTGCACTCAGATGTGGAACAAATAAGTAATATGTTGCCCTTTGGTAAGCAAAGAAGTCTGCCTTCGTGGAGGTGTAATCTTCAATTATGAATTTATTGTGGTGAGGTACAAACTTAAAATAAAGCTGTCCAGAAAAAGAAGCATATCAATTAAGGCTTTTGATGAAGTTCCTCATACAATTTGTGGAAAACTCTTAGGAATAAGAAGAGTCACAAAGATAACTGAAATTTTATTTAAAGCAGGAAATAGATACTTTATGGATAGTTATTAAAGGGCTAAAGAATAAAAAGCCTATAGTACTTTAACACAGCTATATATAGGCATTTTACAGTTTTTCAGGCAATTGGGTGTACTATCCATGTTACCAAATTTAATATCCATTTAAATGAACCATTAATAGGATGGCAAGCTTGCAAATGTTTACAGTTAATTTTACATTAAAAATTAATTATAAACATTATAAATTTGCCTTTTCCATTGTAGCTAAGTTGATAAATAATTTCTTACTTATATTTATTTTTTCAGCAGTGTGTTACTTTTGCACACTTTTACAAAACCATAATACTACTGTGTTTGTTGGGTTTATGTTTAAAATCTAAAGAGAAATCTGCTTTTAGAAGACACAAAATAAGGCTACACATGCATTATGTGGAAGTGTGTTAAAAAACTGAAGATCAAACATTCACAAACTGACATTATTGAAAGTTGTAAATTGAATTTTTTTGTGTATGAATTGAAATGGTAACTCATGTGGACAATATTACTATATGTGAAGTTACCTCCTGTAGATACGCTAACAGTGTTATGTACTTATATTTCCAGGAGTACCCTGTGGTTTGTTGGGGTTTGGTTTTTTTTTTTTTTTTGTGTACATGTATCGCGGAGGTCATTTTATTATATATTTTACTGGACTGAGTGAGCGGTCATTGGAATCCATTTTAATTGTTGCACATGGATTTCCAGCTGCACAAAAATATATATACTTGTGATTGGCAAAGTGGCACTAAAGAAGCTTTTTTGCCTTTTGTACAGGTGAGATTTTGTATATAGTGTTTGCTGCAAGGCCTGTGGAATTCATTGAATATAGAGGTATCAACTGCTGCATGTTCAGGCATACTATTAAAATGTTAGTCTATGAAAGAATAATTATAATAATGTCCATGTGCAATACTCTTGTATGTGTATTGGTTCAAGTTACTGTCAGAGAGATGGGGTTTTTGTTATAAAAGATGTAGACATATATTAAGCTATACTAAATCTCTTGTATAGTTCTCTTCAACTCTATTATGACATGATAGAGCTCGGAAAGAGAAAGGAATGTTACAAATCGTGGTGGACAAAGTGTGAATCATTGGCTTTAAGAGATAATCTCTGTCTCAAGCAGATGAGTTAGTTTGTGTCAGTTTTGCGTCTGGCTGCTCATAGCCTGTTACTGAGGACAACATTCAGTTCCATTTTGTTTTGTTTTTAAAACTCAGGTGTAATTATTATATATATTCTTATGATGATTTCAAAATATTAAATATTATGATATATCAATTAATGTGTTGTCTGGCCTACAGGTGTAATAATGGATCAAGCCTCTAGTTTAATTTAATTTATCTTCAGTAATCTTTTGTACTGGGAAAAGACTAGCTTCTGGAGCTGAGTACCAGCACAGAAACATCTTAATGATTGCATCATCTCAATGTTTAAATTTCTTTCTCTTTTAGAAATATATTGTAGAACTGCCCATCAATTTGTGTCTCACCACTTGCTCTGTTTATTTCTCATCACGGTTAGCTTTTGACATCCAGGCAAGAACTGATCACAATGCTAAAGCGTTCTTTTCCATAGGTGAGTAGACTGGCTAGGAAGACAAGTTATCGGATAGTGCACTACTGTTTGTACAACAAGAGGCCTTTACACAAGACTCTGAGCACTTATTTTGAAGGAATAAAAGCATCCCATAAAGCTTTTGTAAGCAAGCTATGTAGTCTGTATTCCTGTTTCTAACATGAAGATGATTAGCAAACGTTTGTATTTCAAGAGGCCTCAGCACCTGCAATGTTTGGTAGGATGCTAAGAGAAAAGCCAAGGAGATAAATACTTTTGCATGGGCAGATATTTCTTCAATATAAATAGTTAGATCCTCTGCATTGGGTTTACATCAGAAGGTTTGTCTGTTACCTTGAACATTTTTTAAAGATAATTCTTAAAAATGGACATTCTGTTACATTTCTGCCTGTTCTGTAAAATCTTTCCTGTTTCTTCTTTGTAAAATGAGTGCAAAATGCCAAAAAGATTATTAATAATAATAATAATTATAAAGAATCCATTGTTTCTTGTTTTTCCTCCCAAATAGACTTTATAAAAAAATGGAAACACATTTTTCTCCATAGGGTGAAAAATAATTCTCTCCAAAAAAGGCTTACAAATTACCTCTTTTTAAATTATGTGCAGAATAGTTCTGGCTAACTATAAAATGTATTCAGTCGGGGGGGTAGGTTTTTTTTTATTGTGAGGATTTATTTGTACAGAATTTCTTTTCTTATGGATGTAATTTGAATCTCTTGCCATTCATTAGTGTTATTTCATCGTAAACATTATTACTGTGCCAAATGTACTGTATTCAAAAGGATGTGAATGTGTATTGTTTTGGAACCTAATAAATACAATGATGTTAAATCTTATTTTTTTCCCCAAAGTTTTCCTGAGTATTTCCTAATGAGGAAGAAACAAAGACGAAGGATGAATATTTTGCCTGTTACATGTTGTGCAAAATACCGTGAGCTTGTCTTTTAGGAGTGGACATTTTGCAAAGGAAGGATTTGTTAACAAGAGCCTCATCTGTGAAGCACTAAACACACCAAGAGAAACACAGGTAACAGTGCGTGAACACTATTTATCTTGGGCAATATAACATTTACCTCAAAAACACCAAGCAGGTGAGTTTACAGAGTTTTTCTGCTTACCAACTACATAATGGTCACTGAGTTCTGACTGATCCCAGCATTCTGCTTAGCTGCATTGTTAAAACTCACTTCAGCAGGCCACTTTGTGTACAAACACATGAGACTGCTTTAGTCTTTAATTGGATTGATTAGGGGGACGAATAGTATCCATAAGTTTAATTAATTAGGGTCATAGAGCTTATTAAATGATTTATTTAACTTAATCTGTCAATGTGATGATGTCTGAAATATATCAGTATTTCATTGTGTTTCAATTTGCACCTTAAATACTTTCCATTTTCATGGTCTAAAACTCTTAACTTCTGTTTCAGTAGACCAACTATCAGCATACTCTGGCAGTAATTCCAGTTAACAATCTCCAGTTAGTATACCTACCTAGTAGGTGTACTAACTAGCCTTTAAAAAAAAAAAATTAATTTGAAGAGTGTTTTCTCTTCAAATTGCAGCTCTTGCATAAACCTCTGGTTTTTTTCCTTCATGCTGAGTCTTCTCAAAGTCACTGAACGTGTTTGGTGCCTATGAGCGTATTCCAAATCCTGTGTGTTGACAGCATTAGCGTAAGCTTTGTCACACACATTTTACCAGTTAAACAACTATGTAACATCGTGATTTTCTGGGTATGTTTTGCAACCTTAAAAGCATACGAAGAACTTAACCGTCATCTTACAAACAATAAGCATCACTGGTCTTCAAATACATCAATCCATATCATGTTTTCTCATAATGCTGTAACTGATGTCTATTAAGGAGAGTTTTTACCCTTGCTGATGGACTGCAAAATTTGGAAAGACGGCAGTCTTTTGAAGAGGAATGAGTTGCAGTCTGATTGACTGTGCATGCTGTAAACGTGGTACTAAAAGTTCAGGGAGAGAGTATCGGCATGGTACTTTTGTGGCGTTCCACACAGGGCATGTTAGACCACTTTACAGTCAAAAATGTTTTAGCCTCCTAGTAGTCTGGTCAGGTACATGAGTAAATCAGTATGATAAGCACCTAAACATACTGATCAAAATGAGAATAATTATCCAATGGGGAATTGAAGCGTTGAATAGCTTGACATATCCAAACTCGCAGAAGCTATGGAAATTCAATTTGGGTCTTCATCTATACATACTGTTTGAGCAAAACAGGTGTTTAATTAAAAGCACATGGGGTGAACATGCCTCGTCCTGGGCATGAGGAGAAAACGAGAATGAGTTAGATCAGAGTGGACCTCTTTTAGGACCAAGAGACTTTTCATCTGAGTGACATAAATAAGGTATTCATATAATCAAAAGCAGGTGTGAGCAGCCATACTGGGTCAAACCAAACATCACTCAGGTCAGGTATCCTGCTCTTGGTGATGGTCAGTAGCTTAAGCAGAAATGTGCACTGATTAGAAATCAAGAACTGTCAGCTTTGATTGTAGCTATAGAAGTATAACCGATAGAAAATACCTGTGGAAAAATCTGAGAACAAGAAGTATCAGGCGATATTCTGCTGGCAGCAGTTTGACTCCATGATGTTATGAAGGAGATGGTGGTGTCTTTATTATATTTAATATCTCTGAATTAACTTTCTTTTGATTAATCAGTTCTTGAACAATGTCAGCTTCTGGCATGCAAAACGTTCTGTGGCAAAGAGCTCCACAGCTCAACTAATCATTGTGTTAAAAATTACCTCCTTTTGTTTATTCTGACCCAGCCATAATTCCATTTTCGCTGCATGGGTCTTTCTTTGAAAGAGGATAAATAATAATTCACTATTCACCTTTTCCATGCCACTCCGAATTTTATAGGTCACTGATACATCCTTCCTCAGCCAGTTCTTTTTCAGACTGAAAAGTCTTCCCCTGTCTGTAAAAAGGCTTCATACACACACATCCCATATTTTTTGTCATCTGTGTCAACTTTCTCTGAATCTTTTCTAGTTCTACTGTATCCCTTTTGAAGATGGGGAGTAGAATTACATGTAATATTCAGTATGTGGATGCAACGTGGATTATTGTAATGACTAGTGTGTTCTGTTTTGTTTTCTGTTACGTTTTTAAATCTTTTTTTCTTAACCCAAGTTTGTTCTCAGTTATTTTACAGGCCTTCCCAGATTAGTGTCGGTTGTAAATCTGATATGCATGCTCTCTATTAGACTCTTGGGTCATAATGAAAGTACGTTCTGTCCAGGACATAATGAAAATAGGTTAAATAGGAATTTACCCAGTGCAAAGTGCTGCCTCAGTGCAGGCTTCCATTTTAGCAGTAAACCTTTGATGGTTACCTTCTCAGCATGGTTTTCCTACTGCTTTTGTACCATCTATATATAGCTATGTTTAGACTGTCTTTCCCTAGCTTGCTTATTAGAACATTGTGTGCAAGAAATATTTTTCCAAAATCAAGATACAGGACATACTCTACTCCCCTCCTATCAATACAGGCTCTTACTGGGTTCTTGAATATCCCTTCTTTTGCACGTTAGCTACAATGAAGGGGAGAAAGATAAAGGTTTTCTTAGCACATTGGGAAAATGTATATATGTGCCAAAATAGTTTCCACTCCATCTTTCCTTTTACCTCATCATTGCTGTGGAAGCAGGAGATAAGAGCAGCAGCCTGAGGTGGAACACAAGCTGCCACTATAAATATTGTGAAATGATTATGCAAGGCTGTCCAAAATTTGGAAAAGCATTAAAGAACTTTCACGTTTGTACACAGATGTTTAATCCTTGGAAAAAAATCAGTTAGGAAGAAAGTCAGTGACCTGGAGTCTATTGCTGATTTGGCCACTGGAGTGAGAACTTGAATTGAGCATTGCGTACACTTGTCATCACCATCCAGTACTACCAGTTTGGTCTACTGTCTTATGTACTACAGGAGGTAGCACAAAGGTAAGACTGCAGCTGCTACTAACAGCAAGAGTCAGTGCCAGGCTGATGCTCGTCTGTGACAATGTCCATTCTCATTTCTCTAAACCTATTAAGACAAAATGTTACCCAAAGGTGTCACGCATCCAGGATTAGTGCCGCAAGGGGGAAGGTAAAGAACAGGAGTCCTACTTTTGGCATACATGAGCTGTTAGGTTAGTTTGGTCACCTTATGTAGCTGTACCCTTGACAACCTCTTAGGAATAGGCCAGATATTCCTTGAGTGACAATAAATACATCCCTGCTCAAATACGTCTGTCAGACGGTGACAGTTACATAGAGGGAGAGACTGGAATATCAACACAAAGAAGTGTGTCTAAATGTCAGAAATGAAAAAATGAGTACCGTTGCCTAAGCAACCTCCTGTTTTCATTGACACGAGTGGCATGGAGCTTGAGATTTCAAAATTGTGCAAAGGGAGAGATACTATTATGGCCATTTTACAAATCAGCAAACTGAAACTAGGTTGCTAGGATGATGATTTGCTTATTGTTTTAGTAAACAGTCAGCAGAAGTGCTAGGAAAAGAGCATGGGTGAAGCTAGTCAGTGCTCTCACTGTACTGGCATTTCTGAGCACAAGGTGGTTTCAAATCATTCTTCACTACATACCTGCTGGTGGTCTCCTGTGAAAGAGCTTCATGGCTGCTTGAAGTCCCCTTCATTCCTCTTTTCAGTTGCTAAGCCAAAAGACAGTCAAAAGTTGCGTGCAATCAGATACAGTAGTTGATGCATAAGGGAGGCGGGTTTTTTGTTTTTACAATGGGATAAGCTTTTTATTGAAGTGTGGTCACACCCAGGCAAAGTTTGAGAACCTCTGTGTTCTAGGAAAGCTATTTACTCAGTCTTTGGTACATCAAAAAAGAACATTTTCTGTTGATTTTTGGTTAATGAGCAGTGAGAAGTAGGCAAAGATACCAGGCACATGGAGGCACATTTTTCTAAATAATGATGTGGTTGATTAAGGTGAGCAGATTGAGGCCCAAAGAGATTATGCAAATCTCACTTAGGTAAATGTTTATGTTAGGGTGGGGATCACTGTCCTGTTTAGAAGCAAACTTAAGACCTTTAAACTTTACTTGTTGGAATAATGTGGAGACATGCTAGTGCATTGCAACTGCACTCTTATTATCCTTCTGTAAAGGACAGGAGCTGAACTTCTTAGATCCTGAGTTCTGCTGTTACAAGGCCTGTTAACAGTTTATGATGCTACTCTACTGAAGTACAGGGTTGTCTGAAATCCCTCGAACACCACCTCCTAGCTGCTGAACTGAGGCCCTGGGTAATTCCAGTATCGGTCCTCCCAGAGTGCAGGAACCTTGCTGGAAAACTGGTGTTCCAGAGCAGGGTTTTTTCCACGCTTTTCCAATCCCGAATATAGGGCGAACTTTTTAAGCAGCTGTCACCACAAAACTCTATGTTTGGGCACTCTGAAATAGAGTCTGTGACGTGTATTCCCATTTAAAGCATCTCTGATCATAGAGACAGCCTGCTAAAGTCATCGGTGTGTTCAGTCTACCAAATATGGGCCACGAAGTGCTGATCCAAAGTCCACGTCACAGTGAGTCCCTCGTATTGTTAATTCCTTAGTCATCTTGCACTACTCTAGATATGAGATTGCTGTGACTCTACCTCCCATTGCACATCACCAGTGCTGGCGTGGTCAGGCAGCAGCTGGACACATACTGACTTCAGTGGCAGAAGAAATGGAAAACTGTGCAGAACACCATTATTCTGACAAGTTGAAGGGCTACAAAAGCAGCATTAAACCATCAGTCTTTGATACCACCAGAGAAATCTCCTTCCTCCAGAAGGAGTCAACTTACATACAACATCCTCTCAATACATCCCTGCTGAAAGCCTGTGTACTATCAGCCATTAGCCTTCTGAGAGGCCCATACCGAAAGGTGAACCGTCAAGATGCTCGTCCCAGTCACATTATCCTTTTTCTCATTTGCCTGCTCAGGAATAAAAGTAACACACCACAGGAGCGTTTTGCAGGGGATAGTAATGCTGCCACCATGTATTTTGTTGACACACTGAGAGAGGATCTCCAGCTGGAAGACTTCAAATATGAGAGCTTTACTGACGTTTTTGTTCTTGCTAATATGCCTGCCTGTATTGGAAGAAGAGTCTGGGTGATGAAGAGGAGTGGAGAGTATTAATTTTCATTTACTGAGCTGTCTAGTAATAATTTGAACCACCCACACAGCTGAGTTGATTTCAGAGCCAGGGAGGTTATCAACACCAATAACAAAGCTGTTGTCATACAGTTTAGACACTATGCATGGGCAAAAAACTCCTGGTATATCACTCATTTGCAAATTGAAAGTACTTCTAGAACCTCTGACCCTGCTTGTAAACAGCAGATTCCAGGAATTCTGCTGGAAACCATACATTACTAAGGCAAAATTGTACTTAGCTATAAACATGCTTTCCTCCGTGAAAGAATCTGGAAGTGGAAGAATGCAAGACCTTGAAATGCGCTGCTGATTGTGGGGAAACCGCTGAGGCCACCTCCTGCCTAAAGGCTGGGAAAACACCCACCCTTGTGGAGCTCCCGGTGGAAATATGTAAACCAGACATGGCTGTTGTGCGTGAGCACCTCGTTAACACGCTATCAGGCATTCGCAGGCAGCGGCTGTGCAGTGCCAGGAGTCAGCGGACACGCAATTTAAGCTTGCTCTGGCATGAAACGGGAAGTCATTGGAGGAGTTCAAAGAACTGAATGGAAGGACAGGACAGTTATTTTAATGGCAGCAGGGGGACTGAGGAGCAATTAGGTGGGAATGGGAAAGACAGAAAATGCAGCAGCAGTCCAAAATGAAAAATCCCCTTGGAATGGGGGAGGTCTCCAGTGATCAAAGAGAATGGTGAGAAGATTGCTGAAAGGTGATCGAGGGAGGAAATGTGAATCTTGGATACAAGCTAAGTGTAGGAGGGAACAAGAAAAATTCAAAGTGGATGTCTGTGCTTCAGAGACGTGCCCCAAGATATGCCTAAGCTACTTTTAAAATAGCTAGCGTGGGTACCACTACCTCAGCGGTGCAGCCTCGTGTTCAAATATTTATCTGGCACCTGAGGGAGGGGAGTTTACAATCAGCTGAGAACTCAACGTGGCTGCTGATTACATTGCTAGGAGTAAAGAGAGAGCTGGTTTAAAGCTAATCCAGGGTGTTTATACACAATTTCAAATCATAGTGTTGACCTATACTGGAGGCACATCTAAATAAAAACCCAAAGTTTGTGTCCATGGAATGACATGGTCTGTTCCATCAGGATTACCACTCGGCCACCATCTCCTTCCCAAAAGTATGTTCGTAAGGCTCTCACATTCAGGTCTTTCAAGGGAAGGGCATAATTTTTAAATCCAGTAATACAGTGTTTTTGAAACACTGCAGGAAATCCAAGCTTTACAGCCTATGTGTTAAAAATCTAGGGCAGATAATGTGCTAGGGTCTACTGCCCCAAAAGCAAGAGGTGGATTGTTCTAATATAAAATAGAATGGACCTCTATTATCAGTGTTGTATATGTCCTCACACAAGGAAAATATGTGAGCTTCTTCATGATGGAAACATCAACAAAAGGTAGGAAGATCATAAGATAAAGAATTACAATGCCAGTCTGCGGCTCTTAGCCCACTGCCATCACGATACTGCATGAAATAGACACACTGATTTTCTTCTGTCTTGTGTTTCCTGTTTGTTCATCAGTGCGACAAAAACTCTTTCACATATCAAAGGCAATAAGGCAAAACAATGCAACAAAACAAATATGAGATCTATTTAATAACTCATTAACTTCCATGTAGAAGATAGAAAATGATGCTAGATATGTATTATATAAATATTAGGAAATATTTTCTGTATTCGGAGGATATTTTAATTTATCAACATTCAGACTTCTACTCTGACTTTGCTTGATTTTTCAAAGTAGAAAACTAGCATAATGTTACCGGTAGACCAAGCTGACAAAAAGGGTGTTTTGCAAAATTTATTTTTTTTTTTTAGCCCAGAAGGTCTTTGTAGGTGTAGTGTGCTGCAATAGTTAAGCCAGCCTGTCATCTCATGGTGGCTGAAAGAGGTGATCCTGCCCATCTTTCCCTGCTCTCAGCCACATGATCCCAACTTTGTGGGCACTGTGAGCCGGGATTCAAGTGTGCTAGGTGCTGTACTCCATTCCTCCTCTCCGCTTATCAGTTCCCTGAAACGCTCTTATGGAAAACGGTGTAGGTCAGCATCCACTCTCTTATTTACAATGTGTAGAGCCGATTAAGCACACTCCACTGCATAAAGAGGGCAGGCTCCCTTCCTGCCTCTTGGAGTTTCCTGTTCACGCTGCTGGCTTTGTCCTGGCTCTGGCAATTGCCTGACCTCTTTTGAGACAATCCAGCTTGCTAACCTGATAGGAAACTACTCACTTTTTTTCATGAGTCAGTTCTCTGCCATTTTAGAAGGCTGAATTAGTTCATAGAAGGGTCGGGTTCATGCCGGACCACCGAAAGCAAGTGGTGTGGTTGTGGAACTGGGAATGGCAAGGTGGGAGAAAGAGGAAAGACTGTTCTTTGGGGTCGTGGGGCTGGGCAGTTCATTTCAGGTGACCTTATCCCTTCTTAACTAAACAGGCTCAGGGGACACCATTGCAAAGGTGAGAAATAACTAAAGGACAATCCTGTGCTGCAGGAAACCATGCTGGTGAATCAGTGGGGTGTTGCCCTGTCTTGGAATCAGTGCTGGTCCAGCACTGGCATGATGAATTCGAGGATGCAGTTGCTGAAAAGGTAGGAGTTCAAATGTAGCAATTCAAATAAGATATAAAATTAAGTTCTTGAAAGGTGGATTTAAAAAAAAAACCTCTAACAGGAAAGCCCACCATTTTCAGGGGAAATTCAATAGGGAAATTCAATAGGGAATTAAGATAAAATACAGAAGTTAAAATGACCCACCCAACAAAAGTGAGGGAAGGATTGCCAGTGATTCCAATCAGGAATGTCTTGTACTCAGGCAAGCAGCATACATTACCTCCAGGGCTGAACGGCAACCTCTCTTGCCACTCAGACATGAACAGCATCACCCAACTGGGTATGACCTACTGGCATACTCCCTGCAGCCTTCATGCTTGGTCCAGAATCCAGAATTATGCTAGGGACTGTGTGATCACAAGCACGCATTCCTGCTGCACTTGTCAGTCTCCCAAAGAGATCCTATGGGCTTGCAGAAGCGGTGCAAGTCAGCGCCCACTCACCTACTTGCTGAGTGTGGAAAGTAATTATAGGGCTGAACAAACGGTAGCGTTTTAGTAGAGGGGTTCTGCAGGTTTTTTTTTACAAACAGACATTCTTGGGGGTTTTTTCCAAGATGTAGACGCCAGAGACTCCAGGCAGATATCGTAGATCATCAGTAAAGTACCTCTGCAGCAATATTCAAAGAACTGAGCCTGCTTAGTATTTCACCAAAAGAGCTGATGAACTGGCAGCTGCTTTGCTGAAACTTATCTTTGTTTCTGTGCTTTCCATGGACTGGGATGGAGATTTACCAGCCCTTTCTGAGCCACCGGCTCACAGCTCAGCTACAGCCTTGGCTAGTAAGATGGTGGAAGGTTGGATCTGATTGTTTAAAGCCAGTGAACAGAGAGCCTGATCTGTGATGTACACAGCATCCTCAGGTCTCAGGAGGAAATAGAGGACTCAAATTCACTGGAGTGGAGGGCGTGCAAGATGTGAAATTCAGTAGAGCCCTGCAAAAATACTAAGCTATTTGCAGCCCATTCTCCTCAATAATGTGGAAATTCAAAAAGTTACCTATCTGAAGCACTCTCTCTGACTGTTTTGTGTGTGTCTTGCTTTGGGTTTAGTCCATTCCTGGGTATTTTCCCACTGGTATTATTTTCTTTTTCCTTCAACCTTATTTTATCTCTTCCCCCATCTTTTTTTTTTTTTTTTCCTCCGGTTCATGTCAACAGCTGGAGATCGAGCTGTTGGGTGAGATTTCTTCCTACATTGGACAGTTTTACCCATTGACCCAGTGCCTGCTGTGACTTTGGCTAAGATAATACAATTCATTCAGTGTCATTCACAGCAGGAGCAGAGAAGAAATTGTTTCATTACAGGAGCACAGAACAATGATGATACTACCAACTATATATAAACACAGAGCACTAGTTACCCACCGGCCAACATTTAATGGAAGTGGAAGGCTGGGTGAATTTCCTCGGCTACTGCCATCTGCCAAAACGCGTCCTGAAAGAACAGACGTCCAATGTTGTGCTTTGAAAGTTCCAAAACTTGTGATCCAACTGTTGAGTTCATATCCCCCAGACTGTAAATCACAGTTCTCCTAGCCTGCAAAATGATACCAGCTGACTGCAGGCTCAGAGTGAGTGAGAAAAGTTGCATCAGACTTCAGAAACAGCGCGGTAATTCATCTCTTTGATTTAGCAAAATGTTTTAATAGGTACGAACACTGACTGAAAGAAAATGCTGGCATTCTGCCTTGTTTTGCTACCTCACACGCCTTTTCTTCCCCACAGCCCCTTTTCCTCCTCGCTGCAAAAAGTAAGTATGTTAAGGGAAACAGATTTACCAAAATTACAGTCCTGCATGTGAGCCAGCCAGTTTTCACGGTACTGCAGTCAATAGCATGTGCTCTTGGAACGCACCACTTTGGATATCAAAGGGAGATTTGATCAGGAGGCTAATGGGTGTTCTGAGCAGCAACATTTGTCCCTCCGTTTGCTTTGAAAGCTCGTTTCCATGTACAATAAAAGTAGCCATACCCTTTTGTGCAACTGCTACCCAATACCCACAATGAGTGATTATAAGTGAAAGGAGCTACTGATTCACTTAGTCATCTTCTGTCACAGATGCCCAATGACCAAACACTAATCGACTCTTTGAAATCTTTTTTCAAAGTAGATCTATGCAAACGGGTAAAAAAATTACTCCAAATACTTGTGGTTTTGTCAGTAGCTGCTGTGACTACTGATCAGGCCTCTGCTGTTCTTGGCAGGTGAGAAATGTGTTTGAGATTCACAGTGGAAAGAGACAGATGAAGTGGCCTTGCAAACTTATCCCTAAATTAAGAAATCCATATTGATACCAAAACTACCAATGAAAAACCACATTGTGGGGATTTTGTTCTGTGATGGTACTGTATATCATGTAAATAAAGAACAGACCAGATGAAGTCTTCTGCTAGTTTAACAGGGTGATTCCTGAAACTTATGACTTTGAGACGAGAAAGTCTCAAATACAATTGCCCCGGGGTTTGTGCTGTAAATGCTCCAGAACCCTCAGAGAAGCAACTGAGCTTGTTAGAGGAGGGACTGTTTCATCCCTTTTTCTCCACAACTTCTGGAATAAGGTCAGCATTCTGCTACCTCTCCTTTCCTCTTGAGACCGTGAGATGAGGAAAATACTGATCTCTTACCCCAGCTTGGGAGAGGATGAGAAGAGCCCTGGCACTTGGTCTCCTATTGTTTTTAGATGACTGGTGGCTGTTTTCCTGATGGCGTTGGGTCGTGCATGCTGTTCCCTCTGCCAGTTTGCGCTGCTGGTGAAAGCCCAGCAGCTGCTTCCTCTGACCTCTGCGCGGTTTGAGTGTCTTGTTTTTCGGCCTGCCCTGCCTTGCCCCCCTGGAGCGTATGAACCATTCTCTCCTGCCGCGAGGCAGAGGGAGCGTGGGGCAGGGTGAGAACGAGTACGCGCGTGCTTCACAGGTGCAGGTCACTAGCAGCGTTGGGCAGGGCCAGGATTTGGAGTATTGGTGATATTCCTGCACTGGGAAGAGTAAAGGAGTGGTATGCTTGCTAGAGACCTGCGAGCTCGGTTGTTTGAATAAGTGAGGCCCCTAACAATGTTATTTGGACTGCAGCACTTGGAGGCATCTAGCCAGGATTTAATAATGTGTCTTCTCCAGTGTGCTGCTGGTCATGTCCCTTTTAATTTTTTTCCCCTTCCTGTGCTTTTCTTTGGCCAATTGAAATTTGAAAGCTATAAAAAGAAGGAATTTTTTTACAAGGATCTAGAAGTGCACGATTTTTCCTCTTATTGTAAGTTTTAATATTGCTGATATCCATCAAATTTACTTGTTGCTTGACATGTCAGTGTGAATATATACAACTCTCTTTCCTGAGGATAGCTGAAGTGACAGATGATTTCATTGTTGGGTGTACAATAGGCATAAGTACAATGGAAAAGAAGGGCTGACATCTGCTATGGTGATATGTTTTCAAAAACATGTATTGTCATCTCTTTCTTTTGTGTGTTATGCAATGATAATTGGGAGTGGCAAAGTGAGCATCAGTTTGGCTGCTTTGCAGTGATTCAGAGTTTCTACTCGGCGATCTATATTAGCGCCTTCCAGTGTCCGACAGTGCAGTAAGTACGTTCAGATACCACATCTTGCTGTTTCTGAAGTAGTGTGCTAACTGTGCAAAGACAGCAAAGGAACTGCTGTTTATATGAACTGAAATCTAGCAGTCCTTACATAGGTCAGCTCCAGATGCCTCCATTCTGTCTGTGAAACGTCCACAGCATCATCCACCCTGGAAATGTCTCAGGTTAATTTTCTATGATGTCCTGTGTTTTCTCTCTCTTGGTTTTTCTCTCTACCCTAAGCATGAAGTTTCCTTGATACTTCACACCCACACAATACCATGGCAGTGAAAACTATAATACTGTAATGACCGTTCAATGACTAACCTGTATCTGAAGAATAATCTTTGCATCTCCGCTGAATTTGACTCATACTCCCCATCTGAAAAGCTGCTGCAAGCCCAGATATGATTGATGGGTAATAAAGTAACACAGCCCACCTGAAATATTAACCTGTATTCTCTGCTGATAACCATATTTCCAAGCAGCTCAGGATCCCACCACATGGGGGATCTACATTTTCAGGTAACATGGTAGTTCTTGCCCTAAAGTCCATTTCTAATCTAAAAAGAAGAGCGAGTAGGCAGATAAGAAAAGCAGAGGAAGGAGTAGAAGGGCTGTATTTGCAAATGTAGACCCAAATCCAATAGCTACAGTCATAGTCGTCAGCACACTGCAGTGCTCGATGTGCATCACACAGAGCTGAGAGAGACGTTGAAGATGGTGCTTACAAAGCAAGAGTTGATTCTTCATGTAAAAGGTAGTCTGGGAAGAAGTTAAAGCATTGGCAAGGGAATCGGATGTTGGCAGAGCAAAGAGTAGTCTGATCTTTTAATGAGAGAGAGATCACAACGGGAGAGGGGAGCTGAGTTGTGAAGCCTTCTGAGAAAAAACAGAAAAGAGGTTGCATTTCCTTTTCCCTCCCTGAGCGTTTAATTTTCTCCCCAAACACCCTGCATACCACATCACCCGAACGTATTATGCTCTCCAGCCTATCTCCCCACCACCACCCAACACCCTACACGCTAAGGAAAAGTTGCGTTCCTTGTTTTACATGCAGTGACTTAATGATTTACTCATTCAACCTTTACATACATATAAAGCTATTTTCCCTGCCCAGGGACAGCTGTAGTACTCACAGTATTTTTTACTCCTGGTAGCAATTCTCCATGTGGAGGTGACTTAGTGCTCAACCTTTTCACTCATGTTTAGGAGGTTTTGGCAGCAGCTTTATCCACCTCCTGCTGTACTTGGGTTTGGGAATATTTTTGCCTCCAAACAGGTCTGAAGAGGCGCATTGGGAGGGGATGAAACCTTGCTCCTGCTACAGGTGCAGGCTGTTAAGCAGCACTGTGGAGCTGGCAGGGCCATAATGAGCCCCAGCTGTGCCAAAGCCAGCACCAGCAGCTGGGGCTAATGAGAGCTGTGGTGGCCACGGCAGGCCCTGAGCAAGTCCTGTGGTCAGGTCCTCAGTGCAGGGAGAGGTTGGGTCTGAAGATGAGCTCTTGTCCCTGTCCTGAGGTGGGTTTGCAGGACTGCTGTGGGAGAAATACAGGTAGGACAGCAAACAGTGCAGTTGTTCTTGGTGGTGGTGGTGTCAGGGATGTGTTTAAGGGGGGAGAGGAGGAAGTGTTTGTATCTGTGAATGGTTCGTGAAGAGGCTGGTAAAATTGGTCCTTTGTTGAGAAGGATGACTTAATTTTGGAATATGTCAGGAGAATTCATTGTTTTCTTGCAAAAATTCTGATATGAAGTATGTCTTTCCTTGCTACTGTATGTAGCCTACATAAGGATTCAGGATTTCCAATACTTTTCTAATAAATGGGGGGGTTCAGGGTAGTTTGTAATGGAACTCTTTCTCGTAGTAGCAGACGTTTCAGTTAGGCTTCTGTTGTGTGAGATCTTGTTCAAATGTAAACTCTATGCTTGTTTCCAGCCAAAAAAAAAAAAAAGTTTTCTAGTCATCACTGCTAAATACGAAGTGCCTTGTGTTTTGTGAGCTCTGTGGCAGGGTAAAATATGGCAAAAATAAAGTATGTTACTTTATGAAATTAATTTACTGATATGTAATGAAAGGATCTTATGTGATACTAAAAAAACTAATGTGTGAAGGCTTTACTAAAGCATAAACTGGATATCCCTCAGCCCCTCATAATTGCAGAAGAAACTAGCCTCCCATTACGCTTTACTATATGTTGAAGTGTACGGTTATTTTTAATTATTATTTTCATGAGAAAAGTAAAATTAAGAGGAGCTAGTGAAGACAAAATTGCACCTTGAGGTAGAGACGTTATAGTAAAGTCTCAAGATCCGTTCCTCGATCTCTGCTTCTGATTTGCTATGTGATGAGTAAATTGCTATGTGTGTTCTGGGTCAGGGGCTGAGCCCTGCAGTCAGCTGGTTTTGTATTATTTCAGTAGTAAAAGGACAAAAGCTAAGAAATGGCGTCCTCTGACACTAGGATCAGCCTATTTTTGTCCCTTTCTCACCATGGGGAGGATGAGAGGGCAGAGGAAGGAGCTGTAGGTGAAGTTCTGGTCTGCTTTAGCAGTTCCACAGTGGCAGAGGGAGGCTGGTGGGTTAGAAGCAGAGACAAGTGGAGTGTGCAGGGCTGTGTTTCACCTTAACTGTGTACAAAAGCTACCTATTACTAATACATCCCTGTCTCTTCAAGGGATTGAAATATAATTAATGGGTGAAGGTTCAGGCTAGCTTCATTTGCGTACAGTTTATCCTTAGTTTAGCTGCAGACGTTTCCCTTTGCTAATAGAAGGTGAAATGTTTGATTGTGCCTCTGTGGTTATCCTCACAGCAGGTGTAGCATCTGTGGTAGATCTGCCCTGAAGCACCTGGAGTGAAAAAAGACTAAATGGCTAAAACTTGGGCTTGATGTCGATAAAGGAGGGCACTTGTGGTGAAGTGCTAACTTGAATGATAGGAGCTTTGCTCCTTGTCCAAGAGCCTGTGGAAAGCATAAGGAAGTTGGTAGGATTGTCCGTGATAGTTCTTGGGGCAGGACAGACTGTGATTGGACATATAAATGAAGCAGTTCTGATGAGGAACTTGTCTTGGGTTGTTTGTTGGCTGCCAGTGCAGTGGCTATTAATGTGGTGTGGTGGTCAGTGTCCTGAGCTGCCATCAGCTGGAGAATAGAAGAAAGCTAATACATTGACTTCAGTCCACCCTCTTTGCTTGTATTTTTTTTTTCTTTTTACTGCTCAAGTTTCTTCTAGAGGTGATTTCCCTCTATTGGCACTTGAACAGATGTGAATGTCTCTGTGTGGGAAACCATGTCATAGTGACCCAGGGAACTTGTACTGTATTTTCTGTCACTGGGCAGTGACAGAAGTACTGTACAGCACTGATCAGTAGTTCTGAACTACTTTCAAACCAGGCTGAGGCCAGCCCTTCTGCTACGCTAGGAAGCTGTGCAGGACAGCGGTGGGAGAACTTTTGTAACTAGCATTGCTGGCTTATTCCAGCTGCAAAAGTATCTGTGAAATTGGAGCCTGTGAGAGAGGATTTACACTCACTTGCCTTGATCTCGGAGAGCTTACTGATACAGGATCTTATAGACCAAACGCTCTCTTACAGTTGCACTGTCTCCTTCAAGTTTAACTCCCTACAAAAATGCAACGGGAAAGTGAGAATAGAAAAGGCTAAAAGGCAAAGCGACTTATATTTCTTTTTCTTGGTCTGTGCCTGTGTAAACGTTCACCTTCTTACAGTGCTTTATATGCCACTTGTCTATGTGTTTTCTTGTGCTCATGAACCAGAATTAACTTGAAGAAAGGAAGCTATAGCTGAGTAGCAGTGTTCCCTAAACATCAAGAAACATGCCTGCTGCATGTCTTTGCCATTGTGGCAGTCTTTGAAGAATGATATAATAATGTTTTATTCCTTGAAGGACTTTTTTTTTTTTTTTTTAAATCATCCCCTCAAACTCTCTGTTAATACAAGATTTAAAACACTCTAGTCCCCTAAGGTAAGGCTTTTCAAATTTTTTAGTGGGTAAAAATCTGCAGACAATCTTATTTCAAATGCAAACTAAATGCTAGACTACATTTTGAATATTGCCTATATTTGCTCAGCTCTGTGGGTTTTGCTTGCATGAGTAAAAAGGTGTGTGAGATGTCTTTTTCTCTTAGTTGTTTGGACAATCCACTGAAGTCTTTCAATCCATAGATTGAGAAATACCTCCTTGATTCATCTTTCATCCTTTGCTTTCTATTCTATCTCTTCCCATTTTCTTTCTCCTTTAGGCAGCCTAGTTTGTCTCTTGCTTTTTTTTTCCGCAACGTCCAAAAATCAAAAGTATAAAAGCTAAGTTAAAACTGCAAACTGTGCTCTCGGTGATTCTTGCGCCATTTGGTGGTGGAGGGTTTTTTTTAATCTTAGTTTCAAGTCACATGGTTGTATCTCTGTGACTAAGAGCAAGGGTGGTTTTGTTTGTAGTGTGAAACACTCCTAAAAACAATGAAGCTCATACTTAACGATTGGAGCTATAAGGAGAATGTTTTTTAATTACGTATTTGAACCTTTGGTTTGTCACTTGCAGTCTTCATTTTGGTGTGTACGTGTGTTTCTGAACCGAGGCCTCTTCATCCCTCTCTCCCCACCTTTGTCTGTTGTTTGACTAATGAAAAAAATATAATCGAGAGGTAAAGTGGAGAGCAAATTTGGAGGTAGAGAGTTCTTAATAATGTTACTCTTTATTGCCCCTTTGGGTGGTTCTGCAGAAGAGGAGGACTGGAGTGGCATCAGAGGGCATGGTGGTTTGGTGGGGCAGCGGTGCTCTGAGGGGTGGCAAGGAGGTTCTCTGTTCATGATTTTGGCCTGTCTGCCCCTTCTGTATGGGAAGCAAGAGGGCTCTTGATGTGCGTAACTGACAGCTTAATAATGCAGAATTTACCATCTACGTCTCCTCTTTGTCTTCCTGTTTGGCCCTTGACACCACCATTTAGGGCTGGGTGGCAGCAAGATAGATTGAGGGCAAGGTGCAAGCTGTGGGAGGAGACTGGGCATACCTTTCCCAGAGATAGCTTGCTTATCTTCCCATTTGCTTTCTGTTCGCCTTTTACTGGTACAGAGTTGAGTTGTGCTGGTTGGACCAAACTATGAATACCCCCATGTTAAAGCTAAACCTTTTTGATAAGCTGGTTTTTAACCTGAGTCCGTTCTCCCTTGGCTGAATGCACAACTGCATGGGCAAATGTACCAGCATAATGTGAATGAGAGCCACTGAAGAGCAAATGAAAAAGAGTGAGGAAAAGGGCCAAGGGGCTGCTAAAAGTTGGTATTGCTGCTGGGAGGGGTGCCTGTCAAAGCACAATACAGGAGTGTGGTTATAGCAGCAGAGCAGTATGTGTTGTGATAGAGATTCACCAAACCTATCTCTTGAATAGGCTGGAGAGGCATCTGTCCTCCCTTGTCAAGGCTCGTTAGCATGCGTAGTCAGGAGCATAAGAGTTTGGTTATCTTTATCTGATTAGATGAAGGCAAAAGGGCTTTTCACAGTCGCAAAATGTCATTGCCCTCTTAGAAATGTAGCCCTACTGGGTAAGAGAGTGATTTAATAACTGCGAGTTTTAGGACAAGTCAAGGTAAGAGAAAGATAAGGAAAAGAAAAATCGTTCCTATGCTGTGTATTGGGTTTGCGTGGCAAGGTTTGGTAGCGGGGGCGGCTACAGGGGTGGCTTCTGTGAGAAGCTCCTAGAAGCCTCCCCCATGTCTGACAGAGCCAATGCCAGCCGGCTCCAAGATGGACCCATTGCTGGCCAAGGCCAAGCCCAAGCCCATCAGCGACGGTGGTAGCACCTCTGGGATAACATATTTAAGAAGGGGGAACAAACAAAACCTGCGCAATTGCAGCTGCAGAGAAGAGTGAGAATATGTGAGAGGAACAACCCTGCAGACACCAAGGTCAGTGAAGGAGGGGGAGGATGTGCTCCAGGCGCCGGTGCAGAGATTCCCCTGCAGCCCGTGGTGAAGACCATGGTGAGGCAGGCTGTCCCTCTGCAGCCCATGGAGGTCCACAGTGGAGCAGATATCCACCTGCAGCCGGTGGAGGACCCCATGCCGGAGCAGGTGGATGCCCGAAGGAGGCTGTGACCCCATGGGAAGCCCGTGCTGGAGCAGGCTCCTGGCAGGACGTTGCGGACCCATGGAAAGAGGAGCCCACACTGAAGCAGGTTTGCTGGCAGGACTTGTGACCCCTCAGGGGACCCATGTTGGAGCAGTCTGTTCTTGAAGGACTGCACCCAGTGGAAAGGACCCATGCTGGAGCAGTTCGTGAAGAACTGTAGTCCGTGGGAAGCACTCATGTTGGAGAAGTTCATGGAAGACTGTCTCCCATGGGAGGGACCCCACACCGGAGCAGGGGAAGAGTGTGAGGAGTCCTCCCCCTGAGGAGGAAGGAGCAGCAGAAACAACGTGTGACGAACGGACCGCAACCCCCATTCCCCGTCCCCCTGCGCCATGCGGGGGGGAGGAGGTAGAGAATAATCGGGAGTGAAGTTCGGCCCGGGAAGAAGGGAGGGGTGGGGGGAAGGTGTTTTAAGACTTGGTTTTATTTCTCATTACCTTACTCTGATTGGATTGTTAATAAATGAAGCTAATTTCCCCAAGTTCAGTCTGGTTTGCCTGTGACGGTAACTGCTGAGTGATGTCTCCCTGTCCTTATCTTGACCCGTGAGCCTTTTGTTATATTTTCTCTCCCCTGTCCAGCTGAGGAAGGGGAGTGATAGAGCAGCTTTGGTGGGCCCCTGGCGTCCAGCCAGGGTCAACCCACCACAGCTGTGTACTGAGTAATACCTGGCTACCTTGCCACTGAATGCTCTAAAGTCCACCTTCAGTAGTTTTCATGTGCAATCCAAATAACCTCTGCCAGGTATTTTGGTGGCCAAAACTGAGCACAGAGGGAGTTCAGCTCAGAATGGCCAAATGCTTGCTAAACATGATCTCCTTAGAGAATCAGTTGCTAAGAAATGCTAAGTGCTGGGTTGTATCCATAATCCTACCAATAACAAGGTATGGTCAACTAAAGCTAGAGCTGCAAAGAAATTTGGTCATCCGTTGGGGATCCATAAGATGAGATACCTCTTTTATGGTATGGTCTATGATGGAAGAAGTGGAGGTGATTCTGATCTGTTTTGCAGCAGTCTGGAGGTAGGAATGCTCTCGGATAAAGTGGTGAGAACCAGTTTCTTCGCATCCCTTTGTTGCAGGGGCCAAACAGGCATCTCCTGCCACTCAGGAGGAAGCCCTGGGTGTCTCCTGACAGGTCTTGCCTGTTGAAATCCTGCCGTTGCAGAGATAAGAGGGAACAGAACTCTCTAGTTAAATCATTTGAGTGGGAAGCTGTAGGGTCCATCCCTTTACTCAATGTCCCTGTATTTCTTTTGTTTGTTTGCATTAGTGTAGCGAGCAAGATGCAAAACCAGGACTCTCGCTCTATTGCCCTAAATACTGTACGACAGATCAGGCTGTATTTTGACCCTTGCATTCCTGATGCTTTGTATTGAGATTTTGAATCATGTTCAGTTGATTGTCGCAATTGATTTTGATTTGATGCATTGGTTTGAAATTGATGATTTCGGTGCAGTGAATTGAATTTGACGTTGCATTGTATGATGCTGCAATTTCTAAAGGAGGAATTAGCCCTGTGATTGTGCTCTCTTGGGAAGAAGTCGAACTGCTAGGCTGTTATACAGAAGCTGGATGGTGCTACTTAGTACCCTAACTTTCATCTCTAAGACTGAGCAGATGCATTTTCATTTTACCTTGTTGATGTGTGTTAAGTGCATTCAAGACAGGCCTACCTGTTTGGACACAGGAGGCCTAGCTATCACTTGCAAGTTTCTGGATTACACTGTGATTTCAGCTGGGGCTAGCCAGAATTAGGCCAGACTGGGCATCTGTGTGGATGCAAAAGCAGAACCAGGGAAGTTTGGGCCAGACAAGAAGATGGCTGGCTTCTTCTGGCATGAGGCTGCTGCAGAACAGTATCTCTTGGATGCTTAAGGAGGGGGGAAAGCCTGCATTCGAAGTTTTCCTCTCTTTTTACACTTGATTGTCACTAACAAACCCAGAACATCTGTTCCAGGTAAAGTATACTTCACATTTAAGGAACCAAATTTATTTTCCTATGGAGCCCTGATTATCTCAGATGTGTTGCACAGGGAATGCAAACAATGCAGAACTTGGGCTGTACTTTGCTAAGCTTACAGCACACATGAATGGTTCCCCAAAATGAGGAAAGCCCTTTTCCTTTGATAGTAGAAATACAAATACTCTGTACTTGAGAGATTCACAAGTGGGGAATAATTTGTCTCCTAATGACTGGTAGGTGCCCAGCTTCCACTGAAGCCAGTTTGAAGTGCCTCCTGGAACCTGTGTTCTACTCATTTCTGTGAAATATTTGGAAAGGGAGAGGATTTTTGACAAGAGGTCTGGGATCATGTGTCATCTCAAGTACTTCCCAGAATTTTTTAATGGGACTCAACATGCTGCAGAGACATTCACATCCCTCACCAGGACTCCACCCAACCTCTTCATTGAGCAGTGTTGTAATTGCAATATATAAAAAGATTGAATCAATTGCTTTTACAGCTAAAGAGTAGATAGAGCATTTAAATGGGTCAGACACACAGTGCTTAATCAAAGCTGTTCTTATTTACTGTTGACTTAGCAACATAAAGTTATGTGAGTTTACAAACTTGCAATTTTCTACAAGTTAAAAAAAAAAAACCACAAAACCAACCCAAACCAGATCCCTTGCCAGTTGGGTATGGATCTGTCTTGGTAAATGACAGAAAGTAAATAGCAAATCACATAATGTTGTGTTTGTGGGTTTGTCTCTGTTAGTCTCTACAGCCAACTACCTTTGAATCAGGAGATAAGAGTACATGTAGTTCATGAATGTTTACAGTAAATAATGTGACATTTTGGAACCTGATACTGCAGGCAGGGCATCATTTCAACATAATCTTCATCAGTCTTAGTTTTTCATGAGTTATTACCAGCCCTTGGATAAAGAAGTCCTCTTAGACCTTTAATTCAATTTGTGCGGTTTAAAAAATAATTTTCTAGATGGAGGCTGGAAGAATGCATTAAGATGGTCTAATCTGACCCCTCTGCAAAGAATGCATGTGTAATCTTGGCCAGCAATGCTTGCAGGTAACCCAGTGATATAGTGTATCTCTCAAATTTATGCTCTTCAGCCTTCATCTGAAGATCGTTGCTGCTGGCCTGTTCATTGCAGCCTTGGGTAATTTGAATTTCTAGTCGTTGTTTTGCCTTTGTCTAAGAGATGGAGCCCTCTAGTTACAGCTACTCTCTGCGTATAAGTACCTGTAGATTGTGATCAAGTTAACTTTTGACCTTCTCTTTGATAAGTTAAATCCCCAAATCATCCTCACTGTGAGGCCTTGTGTCAATTTTGTGTCATTCTTCTAGACAAGTTTTTTTGGAGGGGGGTGGGAATGGCAAAGGGTCAAATTCTTGGTAAAAGGAGCTCCTGTGTACGAACTTGTATTTCTAACATGGAAGTACCGTGGCCTTTTCAGTATTCATGTGTATATCTTGGTTTATTGAGGTAGTTAAACATTAATATTCCCATTTCACAAACTGAGAAACTGGAGCTGAGCAGTCAAATAACTTATTCAGGGTCATGCTGTGATCCAGTGATACCTGCTCCTGTCCTCTGTCTGCTGGATGTCCGCTGCGGTGCTACTGCTCAAATCTGAACCTGAACGCTACCTCCATGATGACTTTGAGATGCTAGCTGTTACCATGACATGTATGCATGTGCATTCCTTTGTTTAAAAAAAAAAAAAAAAAGAAAAAAATTGTTAAAGTTATGAAGTCTAACACTTCAAAGAAAAAAACACTATTAAGACTGTTAAAATTTATCACCTTTTTTATACATTATGGAAGTATCTCATTATGTCAGTGCATATGCTTTAATTTTATCTTTCTACAAATACTCCTTGCCTTGCTAAGTATACAGAACAACAGCAAAGGTATAAGTAGCCAAAAAGAGACGTGGTCAAAAATGTTAAAGCAAATTCAGCTTGTAGTTGAAAAGTGAGTGTTATGTTCTTCTTCCAAAATTATTCTGAGAAGTCTCTTTGCTTTTGAAGTATTCTCTGTAATTAACATCTGGGTTGGGCCTCTGTCATCAAACTGAGGAAAAACAGATGATCTGATATAAGCAAACATATGTTTTGGTTTTGCGTTTAACAAACATATCTAAATAACTCGCGTTAGTTACAGGTACTATTGATGCACCAGCACGTATATTATTGAGACACCAAAACTTGAAGCAATGTGTAACTTAGAACAGGCTTTAGAGAAGCTTGCAAATCCAGTTGGCAGTGTCTAGAAGAAATATGAATATTCTTACCAGGTTGTGACCTTGTAAATTCCTTTATAGGGCATGTTCTTTGTTAATATCTCTGAGGCTGAGACTGTTGAATTTCAATGCATTTAAATTCCTTTCCTTTGTCTGCCCCTAGAATGTGTGTTCTTAGTCACCTAGCTATTGAAGGCTTGGATGCCTTTTTGTCTCTAACCTGTCCTAGAACGCTACTGTCTCCATGGCAGAAGAGGATAGGTACGGCTGATAATAGTATCTGGTTAACACTTTCCTCAAATAGCATCTCCTGAATAGGGGGAACAGGCAGGCTAGAGCCTGTTCTCAGGTAGCTTTGTAAACTTCTACGACAGTATTTCAGACCCTTGTTAAAATCACTACGGGGTGGGAGGGAAGACTAATATTTTCTTAGTTCAAAGGGCTCAAAAATGGATAATCCAGTTTATCAGAACTTCAGTTTATTCCCTGATCAAGCAGGTTGTTTTTTGGCACAAGCAAACATAGTTTATAAAGGCCAGCATCTCTAATCAAGAAGTACGAGGATAGCCAGAACAAACTTTAAAAGGACCCAGTTTCCAACTTCAGTTGGAAGTAATAGAACTTTTTTCTTTTTTTTTTTTTTTTTTTCTTAAATAGGGTTTTACCGTTGATTTTAGGGGGAGGTAAACCAAAAGATAGCTGAGAATCCTACTTGGTATGTATTTATATCTTTTGGGTCCTAGTAAAACGTAATTCATAAATCTCTGCTGTAACACTTGCAATCAGTCTGTTAAATCAGATGTTTGATTCAAGCTACCTAAACAATCCCAAGCAATGTGGGGGGGGGGGACCCCCAAATATGTCCTTTCCTTAGTAACAATTTACAAAGTGCAGGAAGGATAACCTCATCAAATCACAGTAAATAGTTCAATATGTTCCCATAGTTATCTCCTATCTTGTCACTACTAGGACTAGAGTCACTAGGATTTGAGTAAAGTTGGGTTTATTATTAACCAAAGCTTATGTAAGATGTTATTGCATCTGATTCTATTTTTGCAGTTACTTGGACTCCGTTGGTCTTTCAGGCACAAAATGCTGCCTGTGTAAGAGTGTGATTAGCACTGGCTGGGCAACAAATTGGGACTCACAAGGAGGGTGGTGTGGCCAGCCTGTGCTTCCTGCAAACCAAAATGTGATGCCTTTGCTTTTCTGACAGATTTTGAGGCAGGGCTGGAGGGGTCGCGTGAGGCGTAGGGGAGGATACTACCATGTGTACAGCGCGGCAGACTTGAGCTGGAAGATGGCATAAGCCCTGCCGGCCCGGTGCCACTGCCACGGCTGGGAGAGAGATCCTTCGAGCTGGGTGCCACCAAGTGCTGCTGCGCCTGAGCTCAGGAGAACCAGAGGCTGTGCAGGATCCTCATCCTGTACGTGTAGGGTCCCAGGGCAGGGCTCCTCCCAGACCAGCAGCAGAGCGCCTCGAAAAATTGCATGTGCAGAGGAAACGGGGTAGGGTATGCAGGCTTTCCAGGCAGCTTGCTGGCCTGTCGTAGGAGGCTAGCCGCATGGCAAAACATGCACCTCCTGGTCAGGTTCTCCAGCTCTGAACCTTTCCAAGGGGTTACGGGAATTCTCCAGAACAGTAGCAGCCTGCGGGAGCCCGGCGGTGCTGCCCTCCAATGCACGCAGAAGTACGCCCTTGTGCAATGTATGGTCAGTGTGGGATCAATGAATTACTACTCTATGCAACCAGGTGTCAGTTTGGCCTTTTAGATTTTCTCAGTACCACCGCTACTCTCCTGATTATTTTCTCTTGCTCTCTTCCCC
>WAAD01021890.1:80668-106689 GCA_013389945.1 Fregata magnificens | reverse complement strand
AAAAAAAAAAAAAAAAAAAAAAAAAAAAAAAAAAAAAAAAAAAAAAACAAAAAAAAAACCAAACCAAAACAAAAACCTCCCAGGACCTCCTTAATTATCTTTTAATACCCTTTTGCCAAGCTGGACTGAAATCAGTCAAGTCCAAAAGCTATTTAAAGTGGAGGGGTAGACTGAGAGTTTGTGTTTTTAGGGTCAGAGGACAACTCAGGTTGCAAGGGGCTTTGGTGGATCATCCACTCCAACCTACTAATGGCAGCAGGGTCAGCTATTTTAGCTTATGAAACTAGGCTATAAAAAAAACCAAAGCAAAACCCCCTTGTTGACTCCAAGTCCTGCAGTAGTTACTGAAGACCAGAGTGTAGCTACGTATATATGTGTGTTTTACACAAGCTGTGATTTCCACAGAGCAATGTGCCTGTTCCTTTGGGCTTTTGTTACCAGTTGTGCTCTTATCTCCCGACCTCTCTCTTTGGAGCAGAGAGGGATGGGTTGGATCTGAAGAGGGATGCGAATGGTCTTGAGGCCCTGGCTCGGCTCTCCCTCTTAGCTAGCCGGCAAAGCCGTGGCGGAATCATGTGGGCTGGCATTTCGAGGGGTAACAGAACGCGCTTTCCTTAAACGCTGGTTCCAATGGGCAAAATCCTCAAGAGCCTCTCCTGGCAGAGCAGCACCATCCCTAGGGAGAGTGAGTTGCTGCAAAAAGCCAAGTGCTGGCCCTTTGGGACCACTCAAAATCTCAGGAAAGCTGAAAGGGAATAAATACAAAGAGGATAACGGAGAAAAAGATTGACAAATTAGATTTTTTTTTTTATGCATGGAAACCAAGGTGGCTTCTATTAAAATCCGTCTTGCTTTTTCTTTAAAAGAAAGCAAGCCTTTTAACATTTTCCTATGGCACATTGAATCCAAACACAACAGCGACAAGCTGGTTCATGGGAACCGGAAACTGAGACAGGCTAGAAAACAACATCCTTGTGGGGGGAGGAGGGGAAAAAAAAAAAAAAAAAGAATGCTGCTTTCAGGGCAGTTTCTTTTTTATTTTTATTTTTATTGCTGTCGGAAACAAGTGACCTACTGCAGCCAAGTAGGCCTAGGGCTAAAATAAAAGGACCTTCAGAAGGCAACCAAAATACACAGACCAAATGATGTACTCAACATAAGTGTAATTGCTACTGTGCGGTCCGTTTCCCCTACCAATGTCTATCATTTTAATTTCTGAGGGAAAAACAAATGTAACTGGAAAGTTTCTGTGCCTCAGTTATTGTTCCCAAAGGGGAGAAAAATTGAGCTAAAAGGGAAAATAGACAAGAACATGAAGTTTGCGTGCAATTGGGGGTGTGGGGAGGAACTGGAGGAAGATTTGATGTAGAATGGTTCTGACTGACGTGAATGGAAGGATTTAATATGTAGAAAATAAATGTTACTATATTTGTGTATCTCTGTGCCATAAAGTTGACAGATGCCAAGCTTTAGACTAGACCACAATTAGGGCTTATTTTAAGCTGGAATAAGATGCAGGAAAGATTGCCAGTTTTCAGTGAGACGTAGGTCTAAGAATTGGAAAATACTTACTAGATCGCTGTAGTCAGTTGTTCCTGCCAATACGCGACTCCCCTGTGAGACACCAATCCAGTAATGTGCTCATGTGCGCTAATGTAATTAAATGCAAAAACAATTAAAAGCAGACGCTTGCATCAGTCAGTATTACAGATATGGGGATAACGAAAAGCAGAATTACAGGCTGTCTTCCCCCCTTGCATTTGTCTGCTCTTTCTGTGAACCAAAAAAGGCTCAGATTCTGATGAGGCGATCGATATGGTCTGATGACAGCTGTATTCCAATGACTTCTACATACTTAAAACAGCCTGTATGAAATAAATTTGCAACTGGATTAATGCATGCAAAACTTGGTTTTCCCTTATCAGTTGTAACAAACTTTTTTTTTTCCCCCTCGATGAGGAAGAGCTTTCTGTATAAAATAGTGGATCAAAATTTTAGTGAAGCATTTAGATGTTTGAAATAACCAGAGTGTTGCCAATTCAAGAACCTGGGAAGGGACATACTTCAGACTTTGAATTTGGAAAACACCAGGAAGTCTGTCTTCAGGTCCAAAGAATCTTATTTTCTCTTATCTTGGTTCATTAAGTGTGCTGCTCCTTGGGGCTCTGTAGGATTCCAATAAATAATCCCCCTCAAGTTTGGTCAGTAGTACCTGCTAATCTGGATTGATATGCAGCTGCTTTCCTTGGCTACTTAGTTCACAGCAGAATCACTTTTCTATGGGGTACACTTTTCCCTACTAGCTTACTTTCTGGTGTTTAATTTTATCCCACAACACTCATTTGCTTTGTATTTCTAGAAGTACCCTCACCTAAAGCCCAAAACCATACTGAAGACTCTCTCAAAAATTCCCAGGTCTGTCTCCCGCTGCTGCTGGAGACTGCTCAGCCAGACTAGATATGTTTAGCTCTTGTGAAGAAGCCTTAGTCAGTTCCTCCAACCACATAATTGTTTTGAAGCTCTTCTCCAAAATCCCTCACAGTTGTTTACATCTTTCTGAAGTTCAGATGAAAATCTTGCTGGATCGTCACTGGCCTTGCAAAGAAATGCATTTTGTCCTTTCTGATTCAAGCCTTCTAAAGACTACACTTGTTGGTTGCAGCGTTGGTCACGCGTCGCCTTGCCTGCTCTCGCTGCAAGGGCCAAATTGGTTCTCGCTGGAATTTACTTTAAATGATGCAGCTTTGCAGTGGTGATGAAACAGGCCCAACTCTGAATTTCACGCTTCCATGTTACTGTGTTTTAATGAACATTTGTTGAATTATTTTCCTTCCAAACCCCTTGTATAGCTGATGTTTTCCTAGGTTTTATTCCATTTAACTTTGTCCTTATTTCTAACCTTTTTTTTGGCTCTCTTCTGTTCATTATGTAATCTGTGAATGACGATTAAGATACCATTCAAGCCTGCTTTCAATATAATTTTAAAAGTACTGAGGGAAATTTGGTCTTCCTTAACTTCATTCTTTTCTTGGAAGGCCATCAGGAGGTCGCCATTGATCCTGAAGAGAGCATTCAACAAAAAAAAAAAAAAAAAAAAAAAAAAAAAAGTTGAAGCAGGCATGGTCCTGAAGCAGCACTTCTTGTTCATGCACTCTATAGCTTAACTAAACCCATTGGTTTTGTTAAAGACAGATCCTTAGACGGTAGATCTCGATCTTCATTGATTTACACTGGCTCAAAGTTCGTCATGTCTGTACATACTTTTATAGGAGTCCTGTTATTTTGTTTCTTTCTTCTGCTCAAATTGAACTTGATGAATTCTTAGCGTTCCTGTTAAGCTGCAGTAATTATACGACTATTGACAAACTGCTCTGTGATCTCCAATTTCAGCAATCTAGTTGAATACCTCCTTAATCTTAGGTATGTGACACCAGTGTTTAAAGCGAAGTATGTGATCGCTGCAGTGTTAAAAGGGGGGTGTAAGGTGAATTTAGCTGTTAAACAGCTACAGTAAATGGCTAAAAGTGAACTTGTTTATTTTGGTTTTGGTAAACTTTTACACTTGACCTGCTGTGGTAGAGGACCTTAAGTTTTTCACCTACTCTGCTCTCAGTTCACTCATTCAGCCACTGCTCTTCCGTGTAGGAGCGCATACAGATATTTGCTTTTTATGAGAATCTGTTTTATAAAGAGAGCGTCCAAGGTGGAAAATGTTTTAGGGCCAGGAGAGAATGCAACATAAAGCAATGAAGACAGCCAACAAACTTGCAGGTGATTGTGGAAGACACCATGTGCTGCATTACTGCTTGTCAGCTGGCATAGCGTGCTGAGGTATGAGTAATTACCCAGCAAGCTTTCTCAAGCCTTTTGCAGTCGTAGAGGCAGCCCATCTATACCAGCCATTAGCAGATGATTACATTACGAAACTCCAAAACCAGTTATTGTATCATAAAAAGATGCAGATTTCCTGTGGTAAGATCACTTTGTTGGTTTTGGTTTTTTTGGGTTTTTTGTTTTGGTTTTTTTTTTTTTTTTTTAATCCTGCTTTGAATTCCAAAAGCTTATTGTCAACCTCCTACCTTTTCAGTCCCAGGGTTTACGTGAAAGACAATACCTTTTCTATACCAGTATGTCTGATAGGATAGTGCTTGTGCCTTTGGCGTGGCTGTTTCTCTCGCACTGTTCCTGTGGCTCAAAGTGTGCTCAAATAGATGTTGCATCTCTGGAGCTGCCTAGCAAGGCAAAGGGCATCTCTTGCTCCTCTGCCCCTTTTGGGAGAGGCACCAGGCAGAGCGTGGAGCTGGTGGCCCCGTGTGCCAGCAATTCCAGACAACTGGTGGAAAAGCAGCCAGCTAGTATGGGACCGGCTTGTAGCTGATGTAGGGTAATTTAGATTGAGATCGGGGATGGTATAGTTTTCCCCTCGGACACAGGGGAATTCAGTGCGGTGCCCGTGGCTACTCCCATGCCCTAGCACTGATCGCATTGCTAGAGAGTCTCTGCAGTTTATTTCTCCAGTGGTTTTGAGAGCTAACCACACCCGCTGCTGGTTTCTACAGTACCAATTTACAAGATTGGCTGGTTTGGATGAGGAAACCCACATTTCCTGAGGTATCCCAGGGAGCTCAAAAGCCAAGATCTTATGAAAATTAAGAGAAGTGGTGATTTTTTTCAGCCTTCCACTGTAGAGAAGGCTGTGTGTGTTTCTCCTCCTGTGGAGGAGGCAGCTGCAGATGTATGCTTTCAAACACCAGGAACTTCTGGTATTGCTCTTGTCGCACAGCTGGAATCGCCAGCCAGTTGTTTGTTTTCAGTCTTGATCTGGAAATAACTTTCTGCACTAGGAGTAATCGAGCTAGAGTCCTTGAGTGCCCTTACTCAGGTAGGCAAGCGGACGGGTGGAATAAGCAGGTGCATCAGTTTTTCACCAGAGAGAGGAAGAGGGCTGTCTTGCTCCTTTGCACCAGCTGCTTGGACTCTCTGAGATGATTCAGTCTTAATACCAGCACAAAATTCTGTACCTTTTTTTTCTGGGTTAGTTTCCTCCTGGGTTAATGAGTTAAAGTGGCTGATAAGAATAGTCTAATGAGCCACAGGCCTGGCATAATGTAAGACAGGAATGGGTGTGGGAAGCCAGATGGTGTAAATACTTTTCACCTGTGATGAACAGTCAGATCAGCTCGTTTGGTCTCCTGGAGCTGCAGGATTTTTCCTGCAGCAAGGCCTTAATGCTTTGGGTAACTCTTGTAAGTGGGGTGAGAGGCCAGGAGGAAGGGCTTCTGGTCCCTCTGGGCCTCCAGTCACCTGCTGGAGCTTTCCTGCACTGGCCGTGCAGCTCTCCTGAAGTGCTAGAAAGTGTTAGGAAAACTCTTCTTGGGGAAATATAGGAGGGTGGAGGCTTTTTTTAATGTTTAACTCAAAGTTCTTGGGCATTCCGTTTCTTTTTCCAAAATTACCAATAACTGTCCTGAGAGAATCAGTTTACCAGATCAGTTTCATAAAAGTGCATTTAAGGAAAAAAAACCAAACCAAAACAAGCAGTTTGTAAGGAATTGCTGGCATAATTCTAAAATAAATCGTTACTAATATTAGGGGATAACTGTAAAAAAAAAAAAAAAAAGACTTTGTACTATAATAATTACTGTTAAATGCTGTTTACTCAAGGAACTCAAAATACAACTTACAATCCCAATTCTGTCCTTTGAAATATTAAAGTAATATTATTGCAAATGGTTTATACACAAGCTCCAGTCTAGGGTAGTGCAAGGCTAAGGCTATGTATCTGGAAATTGCAGAGTCAACCCATGCCAAATATACAGCTGGAAAACAATGTTAATACAGCAGCATATCCATTTGATTTTACGGCACATATTTAGCAAATGCAGAAGCATGTGAGTCTGTTGCCTAATGAGTGCATCCCACTTAGCTGAGCTCCCTGGGAGTTCCCTTCATGTCTCTAGGAAGTGCTTTGGACATCTTGCAGGAAAAAAAAAAAAAAAAAAAAAAAAAGGAAAAATATTGAAGAGGCCACAGCCTGACACTGGTGATGTGCTAATAAAGGGTGGAGAGGGAAACACACAGGAAAGTATAAGGGTCACTGATAAATGATGGTGTGATTACACAGTCTGGGCATATTCACAACTTGATGGTTAATTCTCAGTCCTGCAACTTGTAGCAATCCACCCACTCGCTGCAAATCCAAACCCCCAGAGGCTTTGGGGATTCCACAGTAGGCTGTCAGTATGATATGTTTTTCAGTAAAAGGTTTTTGAAAATAACAGCGGTGATGATAATTGCTGTCGGAACCTCAACTCTTGCATTTCTTGAGTGATTTTTTTTTTTTGTAATTGGTTTCCTTTAATAATCTCCTAATCCTTCCAGTGGTTCATCCTACCAACTAGTTTCCATGTTCACCCTAACAGTGCACTTCTTAAAATTCGAAATGCTCCTGTTAAATGTAGATATTTTTATGTCTCACTTCCTAGCAAATATACCCTCTCACCCAGTAGTATGCAAGGAAAGCTTTGAATTAAGACTGTCATTCTAGAGGGAGTGGAGACTCTCACTCCAGATGAGTCTTCAGTGGTTTTTTCCTGGCAGAAAGGGAGCTGTTGGCCTGTGAAAGGATTTGTCCAGTGGTCGTGAAACATTCAGAGCGCTGGTAGTTTCATCTGCGTGTGTTACCTGACAAAGAATCCAAGACCTAAAAATCCCGGTGCTGTTACTTACATGGTTAAATACTGCAAGTACCTACCACACCCACAGCTCTAAGTTAGGTCCTTTTTGAAGGAGAGCTGCATATGCCATTTCGTCTTGCGCTCTCTTTAAAACAAATATTGTTTTCTCTTTGCCTGAAAGCATTTCCTTTTAAACGAATGTCATGTATCAGTGTGAGACTTTTTTAAAACGAGAGCTAACAGAATGGGAAATGACACTTGCGTTTTCATTATTGGGAAGAGTAAGCAGGTGATTTCTTACAACAACCTCCCTTTGCTTAAGAAATGTCCAAAATCTTTACGCAAACGAGTTGGAAATTAAGGCTCCAGCCAAGTGCAAGCACTGAAGTGCATACTTGCGTTCAAGCAGGAGTCATTATGGGATTTACTCATGTACTTAGGAATGAGCGTGTGCTTTACATTGTAGAGCTAAGTGAGCTGGCCTTTCTAAATTCAAGATGATATATCTTTTTTTTTTCCTGCTGTTATAACATGAAATAGTTGCCTGTGAAGTTGCCTATGAACCTGCCTTCACTAGCACAGCTACATATGCTGATGCAGACACAGGCACTAACTCCTGGTTGCAATGACCCTGAATCTTCCTGTGAAAATGAGGAATAGGTCTATCCAAAATGTAATCTTCTTTACCCCAAATGTCCCTAATATTGCTCCTTACTTGCTCTGCTCGTAAAGGGATAAAGAAGGTATTATCTGCTCATGTCTTTGGCTAATGATCTGGCCAAAAGTAAATACAGACTGCATCACAGGCATGCAAAGAGCTTAGCTGCTGCTGGCATCTTGGCCAGGGACGACCGTCCTGTGCAGCTGCCCCGCCACAGCCTCGCCAGCCCGACGGCGACTCGTGCTGATGGGGTTCTGCCGATGGAGCACACACGTGCTCCTCGGAGAGCAGCAAACCCACCATGCTGGATAAAGACATGGGGCCTCCTGTAAAGCACCTAGCCTGACAGCAGCTCTTCCATCTTAGAAGTGCTGTGAAGAAAGCATGCTGGTTTGCCTTGCTACCAGTGCAAAGGGCCCTGTGGAAGGACCCATATTGCTGAGAAAGGTGGGTGGTGTTTGGATGAGCAGAGCTCTGGCCTTCTTTATTCTTTGTGCTTTTATATATGCGTATTCCTAGTTCTCTTGTTTCTGCCGTGTGTGAGGGTATGTACTTCCAAAGAGGAAAAGAGGTTTCTTTTCTTACCGGTGAGAGACGCCCCTACATGAAAGAAATAACCCCGTGTGGTGGCGTACAGCAAATGATTAACAGCAGCCATATACTCTTATCTAGCCATAAGCATATCAGTTGTTCCACATCAGAACTATCAAACCTATTCTTCCGACAGCCTCGCACCAAGCTTCTCGCTTTGCTGCCTGATAGTCTGTCTCTTTAACCGTTGATGAATAACTAAATGTCGTAAATGCACTAGCTAACATTTTAAAAAATTATAATAATTTAAAAAAACCCTTAGATTTCTTGGGTCTTTCAGTCTGCTGTGGGCAAGTGCCCTTAAAGGACATTCCTTTGACCAATATGGTTGTATTAAAGATCATGGAAAAAGTTTAATCTATAATCTTCTCCATGCGTTGAGGTCTGAGGATAAAGTGAATAAAACCTTGGTTTGTCCCTGGAGAACGGATTCATGGCACAGAAGACAACAAGACTAGGAGCTGGATTTTTATTGAGGGATGTGTGTGCACTTCCTAACTTTGGAAGAGTGCAGTCGTCTTATTCTTTGCCATGTGTTCATATGATTTAAAAAACCGACCAACCAAACAACTTACAGTATTAGTGCAGTTGTAAGAACTCTCCTATTTTGGTGCTCTTGGAGTTAGTCAATATTAATGACAATTGGTAGTAATAAGCCTTTTAATATTTCTCAAAAGAGAGAGGCCTCTGTTTCTAAGGATCTGCGCGCACAGAAGGTATATGCAAAATGCAAAGAGGTGAGCAGCTGAGGGACTCCTGTACATGTATAGGCCTCAATCCAGAGAAGTACTCAATTTAAGCCTCTCTTTTCCATGGCCTTCAGTTGAAATACCCCCAGCGTTGGGCTAAACGATACGTGTTACCAGTCACGACACTTCTCTGCATGAAGTATCTTTGTATAACTCAGTGCTAACAAAGCTTTAGACTTGTGCGTTTTGAAAAGAAGAACGATCAGGATTTCTGTGCCAGGCAGCCTCTCTGGTTCAACGTACCTCTCTAGTACATTGTAGCATGGCTTTTTTTTTTTTTTTGCGTTACTATGACTGAGCCAGGGTTGGTATGTCTAATGAACGCAGATAAAACCTGAAATAAAACACACGGCAAAAATAAAATGATTGGTTTGGAGCATACTTGTGGGATTTCCATGGATTTCTTGGGTTATGTATAATACTATAAACAGGTGAAGAACCTGGTATTTGCTCACGAAAGGTGTGGGGGAAGAAGATGCATGTTTGTACTGCGGTCTTACTTGCTGAGCTACGAGTATTTATATAGAATTTTCCCAGGGCAGGAAACCCTGAGCTAGTGTAAATTGATAGAGTTCATTTATCATGATGTTGCTGACTTTAAAGGAGGCACCTGATCTACAGCAATCAAGTATCTGCATGTCTTCAGTCTTCCACTGCCAGGAACTGGCAAATGAGACCTATGCAAACAAATAAAGAAGAAAATCTTTTCTTATAGTGTAACCATATACGCTGGACACCTAAACCAGTTTCTGCCTTCGTGCTAATGCCTTACGTGCACAAAAGTTTAGTCTGTATTGCTTTTGGAAGCCATTGCTTTTAGATGGAGTCTCTGTACTTATAATATTGATTATAAAGTTGGGAATAAAGCATTATGATAGAATTAATGCAAAGCTCTGTCAGAATTTCTCATGATAATGAAAATCTTGTGTAAAAGCTTGTCTGCTGATGGAGCACACAGACTGGCAGTGCTGCCTGCCTGTGGAATTTGTGTTCCTGCAGTGTAGTACTTAGGTTTGATCTAATTTCCACTGTGGTCAGCGAGAATCTTCTGACATTATTTTCATTTGAGACATGGTTAAAGCCCGTGATCCCCTTGTTGTTCCCATGCTGACTGGGTGATTGTGTAAGGGAACAAACTTGAAGATAATCCTAAATTAGACAAGTCAAAATAACAAAGGATTATTGTGATTGAGCATCAATTTAAACGATCCTTTCTGGGTTTGGAGTTTGGGTTTTTTTGTTTAAACTTCTAAATGAAGATTAGGGGGAAAAAAAGTGATAGGGTGAAGAAGAGAACTTGTTTTAGGAAGGTGAGGACTGTAAGACACATTGCGTGGACTGAGGGCCAGTTCCTCAGGCAGAGTAACTGGTGCAATTTCTCTGAAGATCTGACCTGTTCTATCTTAATGTCAGCTATATTGATCACATGTAAGCATGAATAACTCTGTTTAAATATTTTTTTTTCCTGTATGTTGGATGGGAGGATGTATGACAGATGTGCAAGATAAAGCAAATTAACATAATCTAAAAGATGACAGGCAATAGTTAATATTTCATCACTTCTGCAGACTATGGTAACTTGTATTTAGATGCCTGTTTGTTTCTGTTTCAGTGCTTAAAAGACAGTATAAAAATGTACTGTAAACAAGAGATAACCTTCTGTGAAACAGCTGTGTTAAACTTCTTAGAATTTTTCTTACTACCGAAAGAACGTTAAAAAAAAAAAATAATATCTTAAGAAACAATCAGTCCTTCTAGGAAAATGCCAATTAATAGATAGAGAAGTCGTCCTGTTTCTAATAACTGCATTCCCTTCCCCCCCCGCCTTTTTTTTTTTTTTTTTTTACTGATTAAAAAATACTTCCTGGTGCAGTGCAGTTGGAGAACTTGGCAGGCAGTCTGCATTTCAATGGAGCACAACTGCTGCCTTTTCTTCCCTTGGACTCTCTCAGCCCAGCTGTAGCGGCTTCCTCCCTCCGCTGGCTCTGCTCCTTGTGCATCAAGGACCAGGTGGAGTCTGGGTCTGCAGTTATTTACATCAAAGACTTAATGCCGTTCTTCCGGCAAAATGTTATGGAATTTTGCTTCCCGGATTTCAAATCCAATTTCAAATTTCAAATATTTTTATATTTGAGGATAGAAATGTTTATTGCAGGGACAGTAATAATATAAAGCCCCCAAATATATTGAATTTAAACAAAAACAAATAATAGAAAGCCTGACTGGAAACCAGAACATGGCACATCAGAGTAATATAGAGAGATGTGTATCATCTTGGCTGCTACCTGCTGCGGTGGCTGGTAATGGGATTAGTCACAGCTAGAACTTCATAATCGGGAGGTTTGTGGCGAAGGCACTCTGAAACCGGTTGTGAAGTCTCAAAGGCTGATATCCTCTCACCAGGAGGGAAGGTCCCTTCAGTGGTATTGACATCATGCCCGAGTATAGGAGTCCATTGACACATGCAGCTTTCCTTGGAAACCAGTTTTTCATTATTGCATTCTAAGGAAGAGTAAGTGATAAAGTAGGCAGGCATCTGACTGACAGCCCTGACAAAGCTAACTAGGCAATTTGGACCCGGTTAATTCATGGGTTGTCATAACTGCACAAGATAACCTAACCTTAAAGTTATTTCTAGCATTACCCACCTCTACTAAAAGGTAGTTCTGCACGGTAACGGCGGTAAGCGCTTACAAATGTTTTCATAACTGTGTTGCACCATCTGAGGAAAATCAAAAGGTCTTGCCCGTACACTTCTGTTGGCCTTCTTGTGAAGAACTGAATTACTTTAGAAAGTTTGAGTGTGCATGTGTATCTGTCACTTTGAAATTTGCCTGCTTGCCCTCTCCAACGCGCGTAACCAGATTACTTGGCACAGTCGCATGGAACACTGACAGATCCTCCTGTCCACACGTCAGCCTTTCCTCCACTGCACAGCTCACTCCAACAGAAGTTAGAAGTTGTCAAGCACCGGTTTCAACATGCTTAGAAATGCATGAAAGAGTATAGCTGCTCTTCTGCTGTTCCAGCACCAGTTGAATGCTTCAGAAACCTGTTCTTTTAACAAACTGTCTCCCTACAATTGTGCCTTCCACATAGCAAAATAATATTTGTTACTTGTAGATACCATAAGTGTGTAGCCAAGAAATTCCCCCTATAAATCACTACTTGAGAGTATTAAAGGGAAAAGGCTTCCTTCGATATATTTACACACTTTCAGAAAAACCAAGGTGGACTGTTGTTGCTATAGTTGTATTGGAAAAGTACATGTCCAGATTCATGATCACCGATTCCATTGCCTTGCAGTGTACTAGGGCTCTCTTCTTGGTTGGTTTTTTTTTTTACTGCTTGCGCTTTTGTTTTCTCTCCACTGTTTATTTTCTGATTCCTGAGATTTTGCTTGTGTCACCTTTGCAAGTTTTCCTCTGAAAATGTGAGGTTTAGAAAGCTTTTTTTAATGACATTTGAGGTGTTCGTGTAACTTTTGGTTTTAGCAAATGGGCTCTACAGAGATTTATCAACAGCAATGAGACTAATGATAAAAGTAAACCATTTTAATATTCTTGACTTCATAGGGGCATAGATGGAGACTTCCTGACTCACCTAAACCAGTCTCTATTACTGCATGTGAATGTCATAGAAATCTTTTTGAAAATGTACAAAGTGACATCTATAAACTATTTAGATGTTTCTTCCTAAATCCTTTTACTACACAGCTGTTTAGGTTGTTACTCCTCCAGTGACTGAACACATTCTTCTCAGTATGCACAGGTTTCTTTGTTGCAGAACTATTATTGATTTACTGAAACTTATATGTATTGCTCACTTTTATAAAAGAAAAGGAATGGCATGTGGTACCAGTTTGTGCCTGCTGTATACATCAGATCGCTGGTGTTTAAGGGTCTGGAGAACTTGGTATCTGATCTACATGGCGCAATAAAAACAATAGCAAGTTACTGTGGAGAGTAGTACATGACAGTTAGGTGTTGCAAGCTGTGAAACAGGATAATAATTTGTAACTACTAAATGAAAAGTTTTCAAACCCAGGAAATGGGTACCCACCATCAGGGAGGAGGGAAGAGATGCATCTTTAAAAATATTGTCTCTGTAATTCCTCTTTCGTCGTAAAATTAATGGAGTGGGAAAAATATAGTTTAATTGTGTTGATTACGTTTTAACTCTATTCCATTTGCCCAAGTTTGTGAGCAGTGTCCTATATACTTTTTGCCAGTTTCACACTGCCGAATCTGGGCCTTCTCATGCCAACTTCAAGGGAGTGGGAAAAATATAGTTTAATTGTGTTGATTACGTTTTAACTCTATTCCATTTGCCCAAGTTTGTGAGCAGTGTCCTATATACTTTTTGCCAGTTTCACACTGCCGAATCTGGGCCTTCTCATGCCAACTTCAAGGAAAAAAAGGACCAAAGGCACCTGAAGAGGTGATCTTTCGGCTGTATGTCTGTCCTCATCAGCTATTTGTACATCTCTTCTGAGAAGTGTTCATCTAAATCAATATCCAGTCACAGCTCACTCTTCCTGTTAGTGCACGTAGTTTTCACTAAAATCTAAGTCTGTATATTGTAAGTCTCAGTTTTGTCCTTCTCACCACAGCTGATTACCAGGTGGTTACCTGCTTTTTTGCAGAAGCTTTTCTATATTTAAAGTTTGTTATTGGCCAGTGTTTCTTTCCTGGTCATGCTGAAGACCTCTGATCACTCTTGTTGATCTCTCCTAGTCTTTCTCTGGCTTTATCCACTTCTGAGCACTGCATTTCCAGAAAGGTATGGTTCAGCCTTATGGCTGAGACCTGTATGCTGAGCAGAGTGGCAGAATTTTTCCATGTGTCTTATGGGCTGGACTCTCACACGGATGTCTGAGTACAAGGGTTATCATGCTGTTGCAGAGTAGACAATGCTGAATTATGTTCACTTTGTGATTCATCCTGTAGTCTCCAAATTATTTCTTGCGGAATTTTTGCCTCACCTCTAGTTTTCTGCACTGTATCTGTGCAGTCAGGTATCCTAGTAACTTGCATTTTTCTTACTGAATTCACTTTTTTCCACACTTCTCCAGGCTTACTAAAACTATCTTTCCTTTCTAATGCTATCATCCAACACACACCCGCAAACTCCTCTGTCTCCAGTGGATGACTGTTAAAAATAAAAGGATGCATTGATGTATTATGTGGCTTGCCAGACAGCACTAATGAATTTGAGAGCCATGACAGTCATTGCTTCCTACCTAGAAGGCCTGCAATTGTGTTCCGGATGAAAATTAATTTGACTGGGCAAGGTTTGTTGTTGATAGATCCAAAGTAACTGCTGTAACTCTCTTTGTTTCCTTCCACAGCAGATTAGTTTAATTATTTACCATATAATTTTTCTAGGGATTTAAAGTTAAGTCTGGAAGGCTTGACATCTCCTCTTTTTGACATCTTTTTTTTTTTCCTTACACCACTACCCCCTGCCACCCCTTTTTTTAGAGGTAGCCACCGAGTTTGTCTCTTGCGGTTCCTTGGTACAGCAGCCATTCCCTGGTAGCTCTCAAAGATAACCCTTTGAGGTTCTGAGTTTACTTTAAGCCAATCTTTAAGTATTCTATGACAAATGTGAGGTGAGAGTGTTTAACTGAAGTATTTATCTTACTAATTCCATCTCTAATCTACAGGATACGTAATCCCTGTCACTGGTGTCGCTGTACCAGCAGCCTACTCACAGCTGGCTTTTGGCAAATGCTGATGCAAAGATGGTGTTAAACACTTTGACGTCCTTGGCATCAGATCAGTTGGCTGGTTCATAATTTGAAGTCATCACTCATGTTTTTCTTAATTCTAGTGAGACTTTTTTTAAGAAAGTGTTGCGAGGTGCTCAAAAAGCTACTGCTTTGCCCTGCAGTAAGGAAGCTGCCCGTGCGGGCAAAACTAATGACTGAGGCAGATCAGGCTATCAATGCTAGAGAACTTGCAAGAAAAGGAAAGCAAAACAGTAGGGCCATTGGTAGAGCTATGAATGGTAGAGCCTATGCTGAAAGGGATTTAAAAATATGAATTAATAAAATGTTATTAGTTCACTTAAATGTTAAAACAGATGAATAAGCAGTAATGCTAAAAGGCTGAGCATTTATATTTGTGCACTGTCTTTGAGAGAAGTGCGGTGACATAGAAATCACAGGATGAAATCAAAAGTGTTTCAGTATAGCTCATAACAAAGGAGGATACTAAATAGGAGTTCATTGACTTGCATATTGACAGGCTGAAATGACTTGCATCAGAGAGTTTTAAAAGAGCTGGCTGAAGGGGTCTCTGGGATACCGATTTCTTCCCCAAACAGCTATTTGAAACCGTGGAAAAGATGAAGAGATGTGACCCACAACTTAACACTGTAGCAACATTTTTAGAAAGAGAAAGTGTTGTCGTATTCTGGGGAAGATAATGGAACAACCAATACGAAATCTGGTGAAGAACGAACAGATGAACTTAGTGCCACACAACAGTGCTGCAGTGTAAAATACACTCCACTAAACAAAACCTTTCTGGAAGGTTTGCTTCCAGAAGTCAGGAGTGTTTAAGTAACATGTTTTGCTTCCTGTAAAACATTTCTATTGATGTCATACACTGTTTAAATTAGAAACTAGAATGACTCAGTTTAGAAGAAGATACTGAGTGTATTAAAACTATGTGACTGACAGGTCTCAAAATGTAACTGCCATAGGGACAGTGTTTCTAGAAAGGTTTGGAAAAGCTTAGTTCTTCACCCAACCCTGATTGCTTTTAAAAGCGCCCTTGGAGTAAACAAAAACTAGCCAGCAAACGTTTGCAGCCTGTGCAAAGACTGAGGAAGCCCAAGGCAATGGAGACTTGCAACACCTGAAGGAAAGCGGTGGAGATGCTTAGTAAGCTGGACGCTGCCGAGCTGAGGCTCGCTGTGTAGTTACACAGCAAAGTAAAAATGGAGGCTACGTGTGCAAGGCGCAAACCTGGAGCGCAGTGACTCTGAGAGCAGTTTAATGATCTTTGGCTGGATAACTTACTGAACCTCAGTATCTAGTATGTTTGTAACTCTAAAGACTAATGTGATCCTTAGGTTTATGAACTGAAGAATTTCAGGCAGTATCAACAGAACTTACGCTTGCCCTGTGTTTTGCACAGGAGATGCTTTTATGGTGCTTTCCAGTTAGTCCAACATAGGAATTGCAGGAGATCCATCTGGGAATAATTAAAAGAGCAGAAAACTGCTCGTAGTGGGACACGGAGAAAAAAATCTGCCTGAAGAGTCAAGCAGAAGGATGGGAGCTGACTAGGCTGCAGACAACAAATAACTCCCAGGCAAAAGGGAATGAAGTTGAAAAAACTTCTTACTGATTTTGAAAAACATGTAACATGTTATGGGTAGTAGAAGCCAGGGCATTTCACACTTAGTGTAGGTTTTCAACTGGGAGGATAAAACATGAGAGCATTTACCAAGAGTTGTGATGGATTCTTGCCAAGAATTATCTAAAAGATACTAGAAAACTTCTCTGTGATATGCTGTTTTATTGGCTTATATCTATGGATTTATGACAACTGTATTTAACGAGTCTTTTTAAGTGGCGCATTTTGAGTGAACGTGAACTGTCAGTTTGAGAAAAGGATGAAGAGTGACGTGGGGAGAGAGCTGCGAAGGGAGGGTCTGGGATGGGTCTGTGGGAGAAGATGGAGAGAGGGTGAGGATTTAAAGGACAGTAAGGAGCTGGCATTTCTCAGCAGACTCCTGGTGGACAAAAGCTAGTTAGGAAACAGCACCGATAGTGTCAGATGGCAGACAAAAACATGGGAGCCTTTCTGTTTCACTGAAAGGGGGGAGTGCTGGGGCAATGCCTAGAGAGCTCTTTGCTTCCTCCCAGCTTGGGTACAACCTCAAACTGCTGAAAATCCCACTTGCTTCTCTGTTACCCCAGAAGAGACGTGTTAGAGCCTCCCAAAAATGGCAGAACTAACTCTTTTGAAGTATACCTTTATGGACATCTAAAACAGGAAGATTAAAATTAACTCAGCTTTCATAGGGCAAAAAAGAGAAATTCCAAGAGAAAAATAAACCAAAACCCATTTACAAGGCTTGGAATATTTTGGTCAGTTCGAACAGAACTTCATGGTTCTCTCTTTGTTTTTTCTTTTTCCCCCATCATCTTCTTTGTGGCTGAAGTTTCTGTATCACAAAAGGGGTATTTCACATACCATTTTCTGCTTGAAGCTAATAGGGACTAACCATCTGTGTTGTTTATTGGACCAAAAGTCTCAGCTAGAAAGTGAAAGTTATCCCACATAAGTGCGGGACGAGAACACGCACTAAGCTCTGAGCTCCGCACTTTGATTCTGGTATTTGCCAGTAACGCTACATGCTTCATGCCAGGAGTTAAGCAGCACAAACTTCCAGCCTCAGTACTTTCATCTCAATACTTCATAATCTGTGTCTGTTATTTATTAAAGAAATTTATGAGTTTTGACATAAATTACTTATTTCTTAATCTCTCAGGAGATTAATTCTCTCATTTGTTTGCCAGGTTTCCTGGAAAAGAATTGAAAATAGCCTTGCAGAATAGATAGTTTGGGGTTGTCTTTCTGTTTTCATTATTTTAGGTTGCGTGGCAGGGGTATCGGGTATTTTCCGGTAAAAGTCACTTTAACAATACTGAATATTTTTTTTTAATGTGAAGTAGCTTTTAATTTGAATATAAACTTCTCTTTAAGTTGCATGCATTCAGACTGCAAAAATTACTATTTCCATCAAAAAGCATCTGTTCACAAGCATCTTCTCTTCCGGAACATTTTTAGGAGACAAAACTACAGAACATAAACAGAGAAATGAAAACTAAAATATTTAGGTACAAAGTAAAAGCCGTGTTAATAATGTGAACACTGAGTTAATTCAGCCTGTTGGAGAACTCTGCTGAAGTCATTTATGTGCCTGTAACTATGGAAATATGCCAGCACCCCACGTTAAGCCAGATCATGAGTATCCAGTCAATGAAGGGCTTAAGTTTAAGTTCTTTACTGTGTTCAGGATAAGTCATGGTTTATTTAAGTAGGACACTGACTCCCAGTTGTTACCTTGCCTTTGGACATCACTACAAATTATGAATGTCCTTTTATTTTTCTGACAATGCACAGATTTTCCAATGCCTTTCTGAGGCTCAGATGCATTACATGACACAGCTCGAAAGACTCTTCATAAAGCATACATCTGGATAACCAGACGAATCTCCGTGCAATCAGTGCTTGGAAATGTGTAGGTTTCGGGAGAAGCTTTGATATCCAAGCTGGTTTTGAGCTGAATTGTTGTGATAACAGTAATGGGTGCTGTGATTTCAAAATCCTGCTGTGCTTTTATTGAAAACTGGTGTCAGTGGGGACTTAGGAAAATCCCACCAGTGATCATTCAGCATAATGAAACCAACCTGTGCTAATGGTGGGAAATGTCTCAAACTGGCTGATGTAGATGCCTTTAGTGTTAATTGGGAGGGGGCAGGAGGTTCTGTTTTCAGTTTCATAATTTGCATGGATGTTCTGTAGGACTCTTGCAGCAAAACTTCCACCTGCGTCTTTGAAAACTTGAGTGCGGTGTTCACACTCGCTCGTTGTTCGCTTCTGATGCAAGGCATGTCTGAGACTCTGCTATACTTGTCTCCAAGTTGGTGACACAATTCAGTGAGAAAACCTGCTGAGCCTGTCAGGCTGGCCGAGATTTTGGGCTGTACTGGCCTAACATGCTCCGCTATTTGAAAAATGTAATTGGAGGTTTTAGCTGTGTTCCTGAAGTCTCTCTGTCTGAAGAGGAAAACAGTTTTTAACATTGTTCCTTCCTTTTGCTGCTGCACTTACTTGTCTATAGGACATATCATATGTATATATAAGTCAACAATTCCCATAGCTTGAGCAAACACTTTTGTTGCAACTGCTCTGAAGCAGAGGATAGATGTAGGGCTCTAATAAACTCACTGGAGATGGAGATTCAGAGGTTTTAGCATTTTTTTTGAACTTAATTTTAAGACAGTTGAAAGATAACGTGAGTTTTTGGAGCAGTTTCTTTGTCACTGGTAAAGAAAGAAGAAAACCCACATATAATAGTGTCTCAGATTCCATGTTACTGAATGGGATTTTCAGATATTTGAAATCTGATTGTAGTTGTCTGTAGCAATGTAAATGAAGACTAGCTTGGAATCAGTGACTATGTAAGGGTATTTATGTAGTCCCCAGCTTTGGCTTTGTGCAAATATAAGTACCTACCCTTGTTAGTGGTGCTGCTGCTCACTATTAATTTTAGGTAGGCAAAAATGAGATGATGAACTCTTATTTGAATGTATGTGTTGTGACCAAACTTGCTGCTAGATTAAATTATCTTGGGTTCATCGTTAATGCTGACTTGCAGCAAGCTGTAATGGTCCTTCTTGTTTTAATTCTTATGAGTACTGAAACCCAAGGGTTAAGGGTTTGGAGAATGTTAAAGTATTCCCTTACCAAAGCAACTTGCAATGAAATTAAATTTACTTATCCACAGAAATAAATGACTTGGGATATAATAGTTGCGGTTTTCTCCTACTCTTATTTTTTGCTTTCTCAGTGAAATGGCACATGTCATGATAAATTATGTATTACAGTGTAACGAAGAGAAATGTCCCTTAGTATGCATAGCCAGGGTCATTATTGATAACAGGTGTCTCACGCAAAGCATGCAGCACATAGATGTGGAAGAAAAACACAAAGCAGAGAGACGGCTTTGGGGAAAAAGGGGGACGACTATCCAACTCCTTGTCTGTATGTGAATCGCTTGTACTGTTACCAGTATCTTGTGTTATCTCTACTTAAGAGCCTATAAATATTTCCAGGAGCAGATCTACTTGACAAACAAATGTTAGGCCCCGTGCCAAATGGATCTTGGAGTGGTTCCCCAAAATAGAACAAGTTTCAGGGCGAAGGGGAGAAAGGTGAAGTTTACCAGCACTTTCAATAGTCAGGTTGCTGTAATCTCGTGGCTGTTGAGGAGGCAACTTGTGAGCACCTCGGTTGTCTGGGCAGTGGGGGTGTGCTAGGCAGGTGGAGGCTGTCCCGGATATCTCTGAGACCTGAGTTAGGCTCTTGCTCCAGGTCACACTCTCATGGAAGTTATGTTTTCATTGTTGACTTGGAGGGAGCTAAGGGAGTCTTGGTTACGGTTATCCACTGTGAGTGTATGGCTGCCTCAGATCAGTTAAGGTTTTAGAGTACCCAGGATACATTTGGGAGTTGTACACCAGTGCCTTTGGGCTGGGATTTCAATTACCAAGAAGCTCGCCCACTAAGAACTGGCCTTTCTTTAGGACAAAAGAAAAAGGCCTAGAAGTGCGAGAGCTCCAGCAATACTGGAGCTGTGTGATTCTTTCAAAGGATGCGGTGTTAAGGAATTTATCTTTTTATGACTGTGTTCTGCTCCTGGAAAAAGTAATTTTTTGGCAGGGATTTGGCATTTAGTATTGCAGCGCCTGAAGAATTTAGCTTTTTTTTTTTGAAGTTTCACAGTAATTTGTCACCTTCTTTAGGTGACAAGTGTCCACAGGGTTAATGGGTTCAGTGGCTTTGTTAAACATCAGTAATTTAAGAATGACTGTTTTGAAACAAACACTTTTCAAGATCTTCATTAAAGTAAATTAGTCTTTGGTGAATAAAAACAAAGCCCAAATCTGTTCGCCTGGATAAGGGTTAAATCAGTGTTTAGTGCCGGGATTAAGAGTGCTCATTGCTTCAGTTTCATTCTAACCTGAGTTTTCATTGGGATTATGTTAGAGGGAAATTCACTGCTGTGCAGAAAGTCAGTATAGGCTTGAGCATCACCCATGTGCCATGCAAACCCTCTAGAAGTAACCACCAGAGATTAAAAGATTTAAGAGCTGCATTGCCTTTTATATTAAGGTTCCTAAAATAAAACAAAAAAAAAAACAAAACCAAAAAACCCCACCCCTCGGCTCTTTTTAGAACTCAAAGTTCTGCAGTGGACATGTCACACTGTCTCTAAATAAATATTTGTTAAGTGAGTGAATGTTGACTACTAGGCATTAGTATCAGCTTCAGTATTGCAAAAATCTTCAATCACAGCTTCCCATCTCTCTGGACATTCAGCCGGCACACAGTGCTTTTGCTCTCATTTATACTGCTCCTCTTCCCCCTCTGTTTCTTGGGGACAGGAGGTAATGAGTATTGAAGACACAGCTACAAAATTTGGCTTTTAAAATCCACCCAGAAGAATGGTTTCCCTTCCCATCTCCTAAATGTTACTGTTGTTTTTGCTGGCTTTGAGTAAAACACGCCTCTGGTGATCTTGCATCCATGTTTCCTTCTCAGAGCTCCTCTCAGGGAGCAGGAAGAGGCTGCAGACCTCTTCTGCCCGACGCTAGCACTGACAGCTGGTGTGGGTAGTATGGAGAGGGAAGTAAATAGGTTGAAATAGAATAGCAAGTAATAATTAATATTGTATCTGTGTGGTGCCTACCTTCCAGAAACATTGCAAAAGAATTTCTGAAAATCAAGTGAAGGCCATATGCTTCATACTTCGTTTTCATTAAATTGAAGTATTATTGCATTATATACCAAAAAGCATACAGTAACGGACTATATTCCTAGATTAAGCTCACTCCTCTTCAGTAGCTTTTTAAAATATACTGGAGTCTCAGGTGTGCCCTAAGTCTTTAAGCTTCTGAGTGGTTGCCCTGGCTGCCCAGCAGTTATTTGCATTAGATTGCATTCATCATCTAGATGATGAATCAGGGTTCTGCTTAGCAAATGTGTTCAGCCTTTACGCTCCACAGGCCAGTAAAAAAAAAAAAAAAAAAAAAAAAAAAAAATGTGAANCCAAACAAAAAAAAAAAAAAAAAAAAAAAATAACTGTGAAACATAGTATTTCAAATAATAAGCTATTGAAGGTCAAGGGAAAAACCCCAAACAAAAGCCTTCTTCATTTAACAAGCTGGATTGCATCTGTTTTCTCCTTGGTTTCTTGGTTGAGCTTTCCCAAAATTTCAAAATGATAGTTCCCAGTATTGTGACAGGAGTGTTTCTGTGTACTTACTCATCATCGGTTTTCTTTCTAAACTGATTCTATTGCAACACATTGCTACGTTAACTAGACTTTCTTTGTTTTACCACCTTTCCCTGGGATAGGCCTCAGACATCCACAGTATGCCATTTTGAAAAAGGCTAAAAGATAAGCTGAGTAATTTTAAGCCTTTTAATATCTACAGGTACATTCCCAACATTTTGGCCATCGTGTCTTTTTTTTTCATGGGAGTGTGATGGCTGAAATGTCTGGAATGTGTCTGTAAGTAATCAATGCCTCAAAATGCCAGAGCTTATCTGTGCGCCTTGCTCGAAGGTGTGCACTCAGTATTTGGAAGCTCTCAAAGACATCTTAATGTGTTCCCTCAAAATTACATCTTAAACGGGCTGGTCCCGTATTGCCTATCGAGTGTGTATTGCTTTCTGCGTAGGGTAACAGGGGGAGTGCTGTTATAAGTTGTTCTTAATATCTGTTCTTGTATAAGAGCAATATGTGCCTTAACATATGTTCTCGTGGAAGAATTCTCTCTCTAGCATGAAACTGTAGCAAAAGGCAAAGGAATCCTAAGGACTCCACAGGTGTGCTAGCTGAGGTGCTTTTCCCTACCCTGGCAAGCGGTTGGTGCCACTGCGGAGAAAGGGCACCGCTACTGATTTTGCAGAAGGTACATCTATACTAAGACACAGGCACACACCTGTAATCATGAAAGAAGGCAAGAGTGACTGTAAGTGACTGGTTGTGCAAGGAACAGTACTTCAATTTTTTTTTTTTTTTTTTTGCGCCACGGTTGAGGCATTTTTTTATATCTCCATCTGAGTAGTCCCCACTTTCTCCCATGACCTTTTGTGTTTTACCCAGCTTATAAACATCACTTTTTCCCTGCTAACAAATTAACCCCAAAGTTTGGTATTTTTCTGTCTCATTTGCTATTGTGTGTAATAAATGTTCTGTGGCTGTAACATATTCTGGTATAAGTGAATAATCCTGTCTCTTTCCTTCAAAGGATCAGCTGTGTTGCAACAACTGGGCTCTCCTTTCTCTCCTTCCCTTTCCCATAATGTCGTTATTTGTTATTACAAGCATCAACTTCTTGCTGTCATACTTTCTCGCAGTATTGAGGAGCCAGAAAAAGACAGAAAACTAACAGGCATTATTAATGAATCTGAAACACTTCATCCTCTCAACAATCTGTTTTTAATAGCTGGTTTTAATTTTAATAATAATGCGTCTGCTGCAAGGAATGGAGTATCCATGTATTCTTCTGACTACTCTGGAGCAGTCATTGCTGAACAGTGTTGAACTTCTGTATGTTTTACCAATACTTTTCGGTCAGTACAGGTGCCAGTAGCATGCATATGTAAAACAGGGTACTAGAACTGCTTTCACTCATGATAGCTATGCGCATTCAAACTGGTGCAAGCGCTGATTTGGATGGTTGATTACATACATATGCATATCCTGAGAAAACACAATGTAGCATAACTGGTCCTAAATCAGTGGCCTGTTTCAGAATAAATGGTGGTAATCTGGGGCTTGCCTGCATCTTGTTTGGGTGATGGGGTGTTCCTGCCTGGGAACACCAGAAGGGTGAGCTGAGCACCAAGGGCCCAATCACTACCGCATGCAGATTTTCTAATTTCTCAGTGTAGTTTAAACTTGAGGGTGCTCACACACCACCGTTTTATTTTGGTAAGTCGTCTTTTTGTTTTTTTTTCCCTAGAGGCCAGTCCAAACACAGTTGACATACACTGGTCCCCTGTAGACTTGAAGGGCCCTTCAAGAACAAGCCACTCATTAACATCTGTGGGGATAGCAGTCATTTTAAGTACCTCATCTCAAGGTTGCTTTTAGGAAATCAAAAACTTTCTGTTCCTATAATATCTCTAGAATAATTCATATAGGATCAATGTGGGGCACCTCATATAATTTCCAGAATGGAGTGGACAACATAACCCCTTATATTTTCTCTGACCACCAAGAGTAAGGAAGGCCCATCTGTTATGGTGATTCTGCTGGAAAGCTTGATGTTGGGGTGGGGGGGTGGAGACAGAAGCTGGCACCTGCTAAGGTCAGCTCATGAAGTCTTCCGAGTACTTTTTCCCCTTCCATGAGCTTTTCTCTGAGTTTTACCTACCAAGTGAAGTGTAAAATCTAGCAAAGCCGAGATAAAATGTAAGGAGTAATATAGGAATACAAAACAGGGCTCTTCCAACGGTGATAGTAATAGGACAAACTGTGCTTACTGTCAATTTGAGGTTTTTCTTGGCTTTCCTGGCAGTTGTCATCTCCTGCAGATTAAATATTGCACCTCTGTAGAGTAAGTGCATTCACGGTGTGGCTCCTACCGAAGCTTCTGAGTAGTCTAAGAACAGAGAAACTCTACCTTAGGGTGGACACCTTAATAAATATTGACTGACCATAAAGGAGATCAAAGCAGTAATGAGGTGCATTTGAGAATAAAACGGTGTTATTCTCTCTACTGTTCTCCAGCTAGGAGAAAACCTTCTGCGTCCCTGTAGGTGCCGTGGGGTCCCTTATGGTCGCAGGATGGGTCAAGTAGAATGACAGTGCTATTAAATATGTATTTGATCTTTTCCTCCCTGAGTAGTCATGGGAAAGAGAGGGAATTAACAACCAAAGTAAGCTCCAGAAGACAGACCATTTGTTTTCCTCGTGGTCAAGATGGGGAGCTCAGTTGCCAGAAATAATAGTATAGACAGCTTCAGGAACTGAAGTTGCGAGGCAGCTGTAAGAATCACTCGGTCTTGCTTCACCTTCCTGACGCAGCAGCAAGATTCGGGTTTCGCAGGGCATTGGTCGGCGTTGAAGCCCACCAGTCTGTCTCCCCAGAGGAGGACAGGTGGTGGTTCTTGAGTGGCGCTTAGATGTGAATTCTCCTGTTGTCAAACCACCTTCAGGCCTCGCTGGTCAAGAGGGCAAGAGACTTAGACTGTTAATCAACTGTGCTATATCCATGTCGGCAGAGCCAACAAGAGTTAGGCCAATGGGCTAGACCTGAAATATTTGAATTTTACTGGGTGGTTTAGACTTAGCCAGTCCGAATGCTTTTCTTGTCTGATTTTTTGAAGGCGAGTTGTTTATCCAAGTGAAGTGCTTTAAGATACAGCAAGGAGCATTGACATCAGCAGAGATCAATGAAGGACGAAGAGGTCTATTTAATCTAGGAAATGAGTGACTTGGCTCTTTGATCCTATTGCATTCTCTTATTCCCAGAAGGTTAAATTTAGTCCTGCATACACAAATTCTGTTTGACTAAGTTTACTTAGGTTTTAAATATTTGTGGTTTTCTTTTGTTTAGGTTCTCTTGTATAACCAGAAAAAAACCCCAACTGTTACCACATAATTAGGCTGTTGCTGTGTAAGCATGTGTAGCTCTTTTCAGACTTGAGAGCAGAATATGCAAATTCAAACCCAAATGCATTTCTTTAAACATTCATTTTGCACAAAAGAAAAAAAAAAAAACACAACTCTGACCCATTGTACACAAACCAGCCTATGACATGGCATAGGGAAATTGCTCAAATTGGAATGACCAAGAAATAAATCTAGTTTGGCTCATTTTGCCTGCAGTACTTCCAGAAGTGCAGGAAACCCGGTGCTGTTTAACGCAAAGGTGTGCATTTTGGTTTGAGGTGTAAAAATGTAAGGTAAGCCTTAGAAAACGTGAGGATAAGTCTGCAGTTTCTGCTGCGATGAAAGACAATCTCGGAAAATTTCTCGTAATCCCTTGTCTAGCAACGTTAGCCGCTTTGGCGTTCCGTTGATCTTAACTGCAGCGAACCATAGCAGGTGCTAGCGTGAGATGAGCTTTGGCTGTGCCAAGAAGCGCCGTGCTTCGCTGTGTGTCAACAACCAGGAGTTTTAAAAGCGCCTAAGTTGAAATATGCAGTACGGCACAGAAAATAAAACCGAAAAACCAGGGCGAGGAAGGAAGAGTCCCGTGGGGGCGTCAGAAGTGCGGTGCCCCCGCTCCTTTGCGCGTCCCTCTACCCCCGACAGCTCCCTCCCTCCCTCCCTCCCCTCCCTGCGCGACGGCTACTGAAACACGAGGGGGAGAGCGCCAAGGGGTGGTCCCGGAGCTAGCGCGGTGGCTGCTAGCAGTGCCAGGCGTGCAGGGCGCTCGCTTGCCATTGTTTTTTAATTCCTAATTTAGTTTTTTTTTTTTCAAGCACACACACCACACACACTCCCCGCCTCGGGCGCCCAAGGGGCGAAGGCAGCCCCCCCCCCTCCCCCGTTTTCTAGGCAGGGAGCTAGGCC